>CP137666.1:40382845-40667845 GCA_037976565.1 Mesocentrotus franciscanus
TTTGTGTCCATAATATGAATCACACTTATCCACTTCAATTTAACGTGTGATGGTGTTCTTTTATCGTAAGCAATCACTGTTCCCATTTTGTTGAATTGATTGTAATTGAGGGCAGGAATCACATTTGATTAAATTTCAACAAATATATCCAAATAGTCAAAAATCATCATAAAAACAAACCTGACTTACCCGTGAAAAATCTTCACTATCATTAGAAATAAATAACTAATAAGAATAATAAATACATATATCAATTAATCTCACACAAGATACCCGCACATTTAGTTTCAAAACTTTAAAATATCTATCGTACTCTAGTTACAGTCAATGAAATTCATTAGTAAATGTAATCACTTGGCAAATAAAATCCATTTTTGAAGGAAGAAGAAAACACAAGGAGACATAAAGATTGCATCAAATAATCAGCCGAGAGCCAAAAGGTCGTTGAACCTATGTGAAGTGAATAAACACCCTTCTGGCCCTCGGTAGGTGATACGACAACATGCTAGTGAGGTGCATGGATGACCTGGACACTGAACGATGTAAGCGACATTCAGAATTCTACACAGAGAAAAACTCCATTCAATTTATACCGCACGATCGTTGTCACTAGAATTTCAATTTCACTTTTGTAATTAATTTACTTTGTTTACCTACATGTATTTGCTTTGATATTGTTTAAGGTGATAACCTAGATAAGTAATTTATACTTTTTTTATTCCTCCACTTCATTTGATTGTAAATATATCATTGTACACTTTTATTTCATGTTTTGTGGAAAATTAATTCAATTAAATTAAAAATTAATTAAAAAATTCAATCAAATTATATCCAGAAATTACCAAAGAGTATTTTCCTGGCACTAAATGGCAGTGCCAGTAGGCCCAATCCACATGTTTGAGACCTATCTATACATTTTGAACTTATACCATTTGTTAGAGAAATTATCCTTTACAGAGGATGCAATATCCTTGACTTTAAACAAAAGAGATCATTATGTAAAGGTGAGCTGATGATCTTCATTTTGCGAGTCAAATAGCTTTCATTTGTACACAAGCTCATGGTTTTGTCAAATGTAATCAATGTTTTCATATATCAGGAATTTGAGCCTTTGTGATGGATTGCCAAATGACCAGCAGACTGAAGCCCCCCAGTACATGTTTTTGTAATTGTCTTATAAGATAATATGGATGTGAGAGAGGTAAGCTCGATTATCATTGCATCAATGACCATGCATATCAATAGACAGATGAACCTCAAGGACTATGGATTCTCTCTTGAGTAAATCAATTTCCACATCAATTAAAAAAGTATGGTTGACTTGAAGTGCATCATACATTAGCACCACAGATCACAAATATTTCTCAGGAGAGTGCAGAAATTGATAAACCAATCTGTCATTATCTTACAAATGCAACATCTGTATAGACTGATGAATTAACCTGTATTTTTACTATTATGGAGGCTTAAAGCTTGAGATATCTTGGACTGACATTTATGAGAATTGTGTGTTTTACCAAACCAAACCATATTCCATGGTTTAAAATGTATTTTCTCATATAAAACTAATTTAAGTTAAAAGCTTCGATATTTTGGACTTCATTCATGGGCTGTTCATACACTCTGCAAAAAAAGAAAGTGGACACTCTTTATTGTTCAAAATTTTCATATAAACCATCAATAAAATATAAAAAATATATATCAAATTCAAGGAAAATTAATACTCGACCGATATCAATTGAGATCACATTTTGAACTTTCAAGCTTGGATGGGCACAATTTAAACCATTAGAAGGTCTTATTTAAAAACAAAAGCAAAAATAGAGCAAATAGCCATTCAAATGTTAATGAACATGGGCATCTGAAGATATTCTAGTTCAACAATGAAAAAAGAACGAGAAACAATGAGGAGGATTGAGCTATGGATATCAACTGTTGTCTCAGGACTGATGCCTCTTCTTTCATGTTTCTCTTGATTGTTTTTTTTTCTTTTGTTATTTTAATTTGAATCTACAAGATCAAAATGCAATTTTCTTCCAGAGACCCATTTATTGTTAAATAGCTATGCTCAGTCATGCGTCAATGGTATGATTTCAATCTTAGAGGATTATCTTATGTTTCTTTTGATATAAGAAAGATAAGTTTATTATAAATATCTATTTCAAAATCTTAACTATAAATAGTGTCCATTTTTTCTTTTTTTTTTGCCGAGTGTATATCAGAGAGCTGTGAAACATTTGAACTCTACCTGTACTTTGAATAGCTTTGACATTACACAAAACAGAATCACATTAATCGGCAAAATAAATGTGGTATGGATAAAATGCTGCACAGGGCTATACAGTTCCTCTAATATCAGCACTGAACATTTTGCATCTACCGTAGTATTGTTTGTTTCTAATGTGAGACATAGGGAAGTGAACTATAGTGAGAAATTAATAATTTTTCCAAAGATAAGATGATCAGATAATTGTGATTTTTCTCTTTAAAAATGGTATAGAAGCCTTGTTATCAAATACAGTTTAATAAGTGATCATCAAAAATTAAAAAAAAAAAGAATTGGCAATTGCAGGAAGAGACCCTTTAAATTACTGATAAAACACTTACAGAAGTCACCATTATACACTACTGCGAAAAGGCCCTTCATAAGTTGTTTATACATATTTACAAAATGAGGAAGTGTTTGCAGAAATTATAAAACATACACCATCAAAATTCATCTTCGAACATGAATACGTCAAAATACTGTTCATTAATTTAAAAAGCATTGATTGTTCCTTTACTCAAACCAAGAGGGAGCTATGCTCTCTCTCGAATAAGATTCTCAAATTGTGCTAGCATTCTCGAATTACAGCATTAGCCTATAATATGCTTACAATGAATAGAAAAAAAGTTGCTATGTTCTATACTACACTATACACCTATTAAAGTCAAGGAATTAAAAGTTGCCAACTATTCTTTTGATTTTCAGATTTAGGTTGGGGATATTTATTTTGATAATTAGGGGCGAGAGGTTCGCTTTCAGTTCCTTCATTTCCTTATGTTTGTATTTTCCTTGACTCCATGAGACCATCAATCGGACGGAAAATCAAATTTTGCAAGATCTTGTTTACATTTGTTGGTATAGAACTTTCTTTTCAAATTTCTCCAATCTTTCAACAACTGTCTTTCAATCTCAATGTCATGTTTAACTACTACAGATAGATAATGTCATTTTTTCCTCAATTATGTGTGGGGCTTGCCAAAGTGGAGCCCCATTGTACATATCATGTATGTGTATCACATGTTCTAAAGTGGAAGTTTCAGGAATTTCAGTCTACAGTAGTTAAGGAATTCTCTACATATCTATCTAATGCCAGATGTGCCCTTCTGGAAAACTCTATGGCAGTCTATGAGCTTTCTCTATTGAAGATAGTGTCAACCAATGGTAGATACAAGAACAAAAATGCAAAAAAATGCCTGGTAGACAAGGGATAGTGTTCATCATAAATTCCTTAGCAAACCCCTTTCGAAAGGCATAAAACATACTTGACCCTTGCGATAGGTAGCCGTATGTACATTCCCATAAATAAATACAAAATTATATTTGAAAGAACAAGTTGTGATTTCAAAGTTTAATGTGTTGACAGATCGTCATTATTCCTGAATGCTTAGTGCATATTCTGAAGACCCTATGAAGTTTGTTGTAACCTTAGATATCCCCTTTTCATCTAATTTCTTATATATTTCTCCACTGTTGGCAAAAAGACCCACCATAATTAAGTTGGAAAACAGAAAAGTGGTTGCACAGACTAACCTGCAAGAATTCATCACATAGGTGTATGCCATTCTTGCACCACATTTTAGATGTGTGTCTGCAAGCCTTAAATGACATTACCATTCAGAAGTTTCTTCAATTGTTTTAAAATGTACATTTTCTGTTCTTTTACAAGATTTTTCTTCTTCTAAGATATCTTTTATTTCATCATCCACTTGGGAATTAATGATCTATTCAAACGATTGACACTATCTTCAACACAACTATTTTTCTTTCAGTATATATTAAAACTGGCCTTAAAAAAAAAGATGGAAACACTCACAAAATTACTTTGGGGAGAAAAATGACTGGAAAATGACAAGACACCTGTGGAAGAAAGCAGTAAAATCTTCTCTTTTTTCATAAAAATCACAAAGTTGCCCGATAAAAGAGGCAGTCTGTCCTACTATGATACAAAATGGCTTTCCTCATTCACATGGCTTCAACTCTGTGCATCAAATTAAACATTATGAAATTGTCCTCCTGTGAATCAATGAATATACAATTTTACTTTTACATAATCAGTTTAGGTTAAACAAGTTGGTACTGATTTTTTTTTTAGATAGCACACAATTCTGCACAATATTCAAGACTGTTTAATTACAAAAAAGAAAAACTGTACAGTACGGCTATTCAATAGAATTACAACACTTAAATAATCGATTGTCATAAAAGATTTCTCAAATATCATCAAAACTTCATACCTCTCTACACAAATAAATCTGTTCATAGACTTGCACAATATGACCATAGACTTTGATATACTTCCCAACATATATATACTTTTGACATAAACAAGACCTTTTGATCACCAAAAATTTACAAAACCAAATGCATATATAGAGTATCGAGATTTTCATCTGTCAATTAAACTTCATGTGAAACAGATTTTTTCTTTACATGTAATAGTATCTACAAAATTAAGTCAAAGTGTTGTTTTTTCTGATTTCTTATTTCACAGAGAGGAAACGGAAAAGTACTTCAAAAAACAATCCAAAATAATTGATTTCCTCTTTACTTATTCTGTAATACTGACACTTAAAATTTAATTACAATTACAAGAACACTCGCCGCAAGGCACTCATTTTGCACATATCTCTGGTGAAGCTACAAAGCATAAAGAAGAACAGGATAATGTGATGAGAAACGCAAGGGCTATATAGTCTAAATAAAGATACCCATTAAAATGAGTTCGAGAGAGACAGATAGAAAAAGAGAAAACTTCACTTTGTTCTCTTTGCTGCTACTAAAAACAGCACACACAAAGAAAAAATACCAGGTCAAATCCTGATAGTTTTTCTTCAAATGGTTGACTGGAATGAATAGACCAAACAATAATAATTAGAAACCAAAAAGATAATTCATGAAAAAAAACCTCTAACATGCTAAAGTATGCAATGCAAAATCATTGAAAGCCTAATATATGACTACCGAATAGTCCAATACATGTAAAAGCGAAAAGTGTGATATAGAAAAAGGACCTTCACTTTCCAAACTTTCTAAGACTCCTCCTTCAAAGCTTGAAAAATCCATCCCCAAAACTTCTATTCAACAAAATATTTACAAGAAGAAATACATAGAATCCAGACACAACTGTAACAGGACTAAAAAGAAACAAGAACATACATTTAATACGACGTGTTCATGTAGAAAATTATATGAGAAGGGAGAGAGATAAGAGTACAAGTACCGGTAGCCATTTTCATCCAAATCTTTCCAATTCGTTCCTTATAATCCATCAATTTCTTTCCATTATACCATTGCACTAATTTGTTGCTGGTTCTTTACACATACAGTGTTAACTGTCAGCATATATTTCTGCTATTAAAGTAGAATTATATTTTCAGATATTGTGTTTCTGTGTCATTTGGAATATCCTCTTATTCCTTCACACTTGTTTCAATACTATTCCTCAGAATATACACTTGGTGCACAAAGCTAGCTTAGATTGGTCATTCCTTAATTGGGAACAGTTGTTGATTTCTGACTGGCAATACAAAATTGCTTTAATTGCCATGTAAAAGAGGATGTATGAATGGAGAGACAGGCATGGAGTACTCTTGCTCTTTTCAAATTAGCGTATCATTCCTTACAGTTAAGCATTATCCTTCACCAACAGGAAATATTTGTTGTTGAAATATAAGAGTTAAATTGATAAGGTGATGATATATTTTTGGAAAACTCTTGTAAACAGGAACATGAACTGCATAATGATGAGTATCCCAATTCCTGCATCCCTTCTCCCTTCTTAGATGTTAAAAATAGTTAGTGCTTGCTGGTTCAAGGTTGGAGGATGCTTGCAAACAAACTAATTCAGGCAGATATTTTGGAAGGCCGGGTCCTGTCGGCTCTATGCAACAGGAGGCGGCTTTTCGGCTTTGCACGATCTCGGTTCACGTTTTAACCAGGACGGGACAACGCTCTTGAAGAGTCTTGATCAGGCTGCATGCAGAGAGTTTTTTTGTTGATAATTCCAAAGTGGAGAGAGGAAGGCTATGATGGGGTGCTCTGGAGGGGTTTGGAGGGTTCGCGATGGGTTGCCATAGTGATGATACAGCTAACTATCTGAGGAGCCTTTGGCTGTTGCTCTCCTCCGACCTGCTGTTCTCCTCCTCCTTCTTCTGTAATCGTGCCTTGACGTCCACCCAGCCCCAGCTTCCTCATGTGTCTGACCACTGCTGTGGCATTGAAGGCTTGCTGTATAGAGGAGAGAAGAGGAGAGGGAGAGAAGAGAGAGCGAGACAGAGAGAGAGAGAGAGAGGATAGGACAGAAAGGGGTGAGAAGAGAAGAAGAGGGAGAGAAGAAGGGGAGTGGGAGGAGAGGGAGAGAAAGAGGAGGGGGACAGAGAGAAAGGGGTGAGAAGAGAAAAAAGTGGGAGAGAAAAAGGAGGGTGGGAGGAAAGGAATAGAGTGAGAGAGAGAGAGGGGGACGAGCAGGGAGAGGGAAAGAGATGGAGAGTAGACAGAGAGCGAGAGAAAGGCAAAATGCAAAGTGGTGAGGAAGAGGGAAAGGATAGAAGGGACGAGAGAGGGTGAGAGCACAGGGAGATGAAAAGAGAGAGATGAAAAGAGAGAGACGAGGAGAGAGAGAGAGAGAGAGAGAGTGGAGAGAGAGAGAGAGAGAGAGTGGTAAGATAAAAAGAAAGATAAAAAGAGATATAAAGTCAAACGTCACTTCGAATTCTAGTACATACGTACATGTACATACAAGTACCATTCATGTTAGAGTGGAACTACACATACATGAATGTTCAAACATGGGGTACGATGAACACGATTTATTTCAGTCTTTTAAGTGTTTTTTCTTCCATATTTCTATTAGTTTCGCAATATAATTGTCAAGTCTATTTGATACTACATACTTGCACCTATACAAATATATGTGTCCAATCTTGTATGTTCTACTTGTGAAAAAGAAAATCACGTTCATGAAGAACTCTCTTTAAATCTTGATTAAGCTACTCTTCACTGAGCAGGGTTAATGAAATACCATCCTTGACTTAAATGAATGCTACTTGAAAAATACAATTACCACTCCAACAAGATTGGGAGAGGGAGGGGGGTCAAATGTGTATTGCCTACAACATGGTGGAATTACAGCGAATCGAGTCATCCTTACAAGGGGGACAGGGGGTATTTCAAGAAATTCTGATGGTGCACAGGTGTTCTTCCAAGGAAACTTTGAACTAGTTACTAGATTTTATCATCTTTACATTCTTTTTGGATGATGTTGGCAGGCCTTGGTGCCAGCAAAAGAGACTTGCTTATGCAACACAAAATTAACTTGTCTGAGAACCTTATATGTCATAACAACAGCCTTAAAGGGACTTGGTAACATTGTTCAGATGAGAGAAAATTGTGCTAAGGTAGTGACTTCAATGCTAGATGTACAATTAAAGATAATCTGAAAGTTTGAGTGAAAACAGACCATTATTAATGATAAAAATTGGGATCGATTTCCTTAATTCTCCCAACTATATTATTACAATTTAATTACATTTTAGGTGAATTTAAATCGTCACGAAGCAATGAATCGGCTCTATATACCATTCCTGACATTTCGGTGTTGAAAGATTTTTTAAAGCCTGTGTTATGTCTTATTTTCATGGAAAAACGTTTGTAAAAATTCAAAAATGGTTGGGAGAATTTACTGTTAGAGGGTGTCGCACAGTGACACCTTCAAAGAAACCATAAATATTTTTGTGGTTGCAGAATTTTTTCAGGATTATTTGAATGTTAGAGGGATAGTACAGTAGAAGGAATATAATAAGTAACATTTCATACAAAAATTACGCAGTTTTTACATCAACCTTGTTAACAAGTCACTTTAATCTCAAGTTGTCAAAAGGGAAGTCCACCCTGATATTAATGATTGAAAATAAGAAAGTTATGAATTTTTTAATTTGCGATCAATCAAACACAAATTTGCAACTCTGTGACAAGTCTTGCGACTTCCCCTCCCATTTGCTCTGTACTATACAAAACCAGATGGAACTTCAACTGCGCGCAGTCAAAAATGATGCCTCCGCCATAGAGCACTTTACAAACCAAAATGGAAGCAATTTTTAAAATTCAAGTTTGATTGTAATCCATCTGTTGGTTCTAATGATAACGCAATCACAAGCTATTTTAGGATACATAATGAGCCCTGTGACCTTTGACCTCGTGACCCCCAAATCTAATCAGTTCATTGGCTCTGCAAGATACATACATGACCCAAGTTTGGCGGTAATCCATCAATCGATTCTTGAGATAACGTGATCACAAGCTATTTTGCATACATAACAAGCCCTGTGACCTTTGACCTCGTGACCCCAAAATCTAATCAGTTCATTAGCTCTGCAAGATACATACATGACCCAAGTTTGGCGGTAATCCATCAATCGGTTCTTGAGATAACGCGATCACGAGCTATTTTTGCATACATAATGAGCCTTGTGACCTTTGACCTTTGACCTCGTGACCCCAAAATCTAATCAGTTCATTAGCTCTGCAAGATACATACATGACCCAAGTTTGGCGGTAATCCATTCATCGGTTCTTGAGATAACGTGATCATGAGAACGGGACATACGTACGGACGGATGGACAACCAGAAAACATAATGCCTCCGGCTACTTTGTAGCAGAGGCATAAAAATCAGAAATTTGTACTCTCCCTCAAGAAAATTTTGAATCATTCATGCACCCTAAATATATTTATTGAAAATATGTTTCTATACAACCCCTGTATGGAAAAAAAATATATTCCGTCATCAATAGCTGCAGTGCTAGAAACATGCTGTAGAGTGCACGTTTTGGTAATTTTTTGTGTTCAAAGATGGCCAACCATGGTTCAGTGATTAGTTCATGAATTCTTTTAGAATGTAATCCCACGCAAGTAACCAATATTGTGTTTCAATGATTCCTCTGTTTGGAGCCAGAAGGGCATAAACTCATAGGGTGGTATTCCGATAGCTGCACTAAGTTAAGCCTGGCTTAACTTAGTCCACACTTTTATGGAGTGCCTGTTGCCAAATCATTTACCCTGTACAGATTATTTTAATCCTGCAATGAAAAGTGTGTCCAAAAAATTAATTTTGCAATGAAATGGGAAGAAAAAGATAATATGATTATGATCTGAATTGCAATAAAGTCCTTGGTAGATTATCTTTGTCATGAATATTGAAGGAGGAAGATGAAACCTAGCATTCCATAGAAGTGTGAACTAAAATTCTTGTTTAGTCTGGACTTAGTCCCGGCTTAACTTATGAGAATACCACCCATATACTTTAACACAGAGTTAACGTCCTTTAGGCTCTGCAGAGCAGAATTGAGAGATGTATATAGAAGCGAACAGAACAATATAAATACGATGACCTATCTCTATGGCCTCAGAGATTTTCTTCCACATCCAGACTTGTCCTTGATGTCTGGAGATAGCACAACTCAATCACTGTAACTTCAAGATATGGTGCCCATTGTCATGTAAACAAAAAACATCAGTATAGGCCTGGCTAAACACAATTAATTACTCATCAAATCATGACTTGTCATAACAGAAAATAAACATGTGATGACAAAGGTCTGATAAATGGTGAAGTGGTCAACTATAACCTTTAGAAGGGTTTCTGTCAGGAAGATGGGGACATTGTCCTGCGGTATACTGGTCTGTCTGTCAGAAAGCCAGGAGGGTCAGGAGCAAGTCTAGAACTAAACACCTTTGGATTTGTTTAGGCACCCTTACTAATGACTAGAACTTGTATTGGACATCTGGGCATTCTCTACATCAAATGCAGAAACAATGCTATTTTTCTCTTTAAACTGGTTGTAGAGCCGTGATCCGCATCAGAGGCATGAGGGGGTAGGGGTGGGGGTAGAGGAGTTAGAGGGCACCACTGGCCAATGCCCATTTTAAAACCCAATCTAGCTACACAAAGATATGCCACTCTCATTGTGCTTCCCTTTCCAATTTTAGACCTAAAGGAAAACAAACTTTTTTGCTAGTTTAAAGTGCCCTCCCACCCCAATTTTGTCCTAGCTTTGCTGCTGGTCTAAAGGATGGGTAGCCAGATACCTGGATCAAATGGTCTAGGTTCCAATCCAAGACCACACACCTGCACCCTTTCCATATATATTAAGGGGAAATCCAACTTTACGGGTAAGTCATCACATACCTTCCATTTTGTCTTGGCAAAGTTTTTCTTGATGTTCTCACTGACCACTTGATGGATGTTCTTTGTAAGTGCCGCATTTCCTGAAATCCTGTGGGAGAAAATAACAAGAAAAAATAAAGGGATTTAAATACATCAAAAGTGTGGTATTCAAGATACTCATTATTTGTTTTAAAGCACAGAATAATCTCACCCATTCTTCGTTATCACACCTTATTCCTAAATACACTCCAATGGGTACACTTCAATCATCACCACAACTTGGGTATTATTATTATATCCATCATCACATTGTACAATTCTGTAATATCAACAGAAATTGGTAGAATCAACTTTTAGCATGCCCCATGTGGGAGATCATGGGGCGGGCGATAGGAGGCATATTCATTAAAGCTCCCTGCAAAACTCCCATAACTTGCATATCTGTACTCATACTACACTGTAAGGACAATAAGAAAATTTGCCTCCTAAATGTGCCCACCAGCAGCTGGTAAAATCTGATAGACTTTTTACTTGTCAAAGAATTCTAGGACTTGACTCTTGTGTTATAGAATATGAGTTAATACCCTTCTTGCTCTCAAGAGACAGTATAACTTCCTTCAAAAAGAAGCTGTACTGTGATGTTTTTAAAGATACTAACAAAAAAATTGTTAAAAGTGACTGTTTTCTTAATTAATCATCATAAATCGCCTTGTCCAAAAAATAACTTAAATAACTAATTGAGCCATTATCTCCCACGCACCTATTAAGAGACATTGGAACAGCAATGTGATGACCAGAGGAAAATGTGCTGCAAATATACAAGCCAAATGTTGCAGGTAGATTCATATTACGAGCATCAAAATCTTTTCCCAGAAAGAAGATTTTGTTTCTTGGAATATCAATGGAATCACCATAAGGGGAAATCTATGCTTTGCAGTAATATCTTGCAATCAAATGCTATCACGTATCTATTCATTCTATGCCGAGAAAAGGGGAATTTAAATTCTTGGCCAAAATCTCTAATGATAACTGACCCAAAATGACCATGTCATCTACTCATCAATAGCATTATCATTTATTTAAAAATATATATTTTCATTCCAAGTTTTAACCCACACCCTGTAAAAATGTTGGGAGCCATATCATATAGATCAGGTGTGTTAAAAAGAAAGATAATTCACTTGCCCTTTTGGGCAAGTTGCATGGTCTCAAAAACCACTGCAAATTTACTAACCCCCCAGATTGTAAAGAAATTGTTGAACTCATTTGCATGTTTATATCATGAAGAAATAAATTACTTTTCTTGCATGAATGGGCAAGTTAATTGGTTAATATTTTGGTTGCCCTTGGCAAGTGGGCAAGTAGGGTTTGAGGAAACTTGACCGTAATTCTCTTGAAGTTCATTCCGTCTGTTTGGAGCCAAAAAGCTGTTAGCCTCCTAGCTCTGAAGAGAAGATAGATTGAGCTTTCCCAATGACTGTAATCACATACTATTGGAGGGTATTCTATTGCAATGGTGAAATTAAAAATACAGTTGAGTTCTGATCATGCGATTGCATTGTGAAAGAAACGTAGAAAGAAACGTTGTGAAAGAAACGTAGAAAGAAACGTTGTGGAATCGATCAGAAAAGGTTGATCATCTAGCATATAAGTATCGGTGTGTACTGCAAGGTTCTGGAATCATCAAAATGATCAGAAATTTGGCCCAGTCTTGGTAAAGTTACAAGCACTGTACACAGAAAGATGTATATGGGACTTCACGAACATGTGGCATAAAAATCTGTCCCGATTTTTATGATGTTACATGCCATATTTAGAATATTAAGGCATTTGAAGAGCCATAATTTCAGGGAACATTTTTTATCTGATGTTCTTCCACATTTGCATAATAACAATGATAACGCTCACAAATTATTTTTCACCTCTTCCCAGAACTCAACCTTCTTTAAGGAAGGAGGTCGATCCTTGCTCCATTTAAGAACTCAGTCTGGCAATCTTTAGACAGCAGGAAAAATATAATGGAGCAGTGAGTGATTCAACTCTGGAAAATCTCAAACAAAAGTTTAAAAAACAAATAATACATACCAAAAATTTAAAGGGAATATTTTCAATTATTACAGCAAATCCCATATGAGCTCCCGTTAGCACAAAACTGTTTTTTTCTTCCATGAAGCTTCGATACACACAATAAAAATGTGTTCAATAATAGTGTTCTTTTACCCCTCCCCTTCATATTTAAGACCCCAAAGGCACCCAAATAATGTGATAATCTTCTTTCTTATAGATTTGCTCATTAGAGATTTTTCAGAATGTTGCCTCCCCTTTATAGAATCTGGTTCAGGACATTCCCGATAGTGTAGATGAGCTGTAATGTCATATGAGATGGTAATAGGGTCAACGCAGAAGTGCACAAACATAGGGTATCAAACATGTAATACGATCAAACTCTCTTCAACCCGACTTTACATCGGCCTCAATCAAGTCACAGAGATTTATCAAAATTAATACATTCAAAGTCTAACCTAACTCCTGGTGGTCTGGCTTTATATTCAAAGGGGCTATATAATGCATGATTTTTAGCGGTGTAAAATTACCCCTATTTGCGGACTTTCAAGAACATATCTCCACAAAATATGACCCCTTTTGCCGAAAAACAGGTACAGAATAAGCTCTAGATATAACCCTATTTTTTGCGCCATATGCCCTATGTTATTCGAGTCACAGGCTCCCTGTTGACGTATAAAAATAGCCTACCTATTTTATCTTCAAATCTGCAAACTAGGAAATGTTGGTGAACATCCCCAGAAACAACCCTTTTTTTTTTGGGGGGGGGGAGGGATTTCTATCTATCATGCATACACAAAGTCAACGCAGTGACAACACTTGCATTTTAAGACCACTGATCACTTCTCTTGAAAAGCAGTTCCAGCTGTATTAAACATATCTGTGCTATTATCATCTTTTTGAAAGCTGGCAGGCCTGTAACTCTTATTCTTTTACATACAGTTTACCATTGATAACCTATTTGCATCTCAGCTGATGACAGTAAAGACTACTTGTCAATAACGACCAAAGGCAGATTTTTTCTTCTTTCTAATCCATAACTGTATGGAATCATAGATCCTCTTTAACATTTTTAAAAGTAAAAAATACTTCAATCTTATAGCTCTCAAAGTCTCAATGCTTTGAATGACAGCCAAATTAAACTGCTGGTAGCTGAGGATTGAGAAGACAAAAATAAATCCACTCTGACTGGTCAGAGACTAGATTTGACCCGACTGGAGAGGCTTTCACAAACACAACCAGAGTACCCTCCATACCCGCTCAATGGGGATTGTATTACATTGGATCTTGCATAGATAATGCAGCCAGCGTTGAAAGACATTAGCATCATCCCCGATGAGCAAGGGGTGTCTTGCGACCCGCTCTCTGTCTCCTGGCTCTCTCTGAGTTGAGGATAAGTGTGGTTTAATGAGCAATGATTAATCAGGGATAGCAGTGTGTCGATTACGTGTTGCTGCTAATTATAAAGACACTATAGTGGGTATATCGGTGCGGTTGAATAATGAAACAGACTAAACACTATGCAAACATATGTTCTACCACATGTAATGAGTGTTTTACCTCTAATGTCTAGCACACACTGTATATGATTATGATCCTCTTGCGATACGATTTTTGAAGAAATTGTAATTACATTAGATATGGGAATCTAGACAAACATCATCTTTCTGATTTAGATTCTAAATAATGAAAAAAATACTCAAAACCTAAATTTTAGTGTATTGAACTCTTCTAGTCAGAATAAAAGCAGAATACCGGTAGGCTTTAAATCATAGACAATCACACTACTGGTCTGACGTCACTACGATTCTGAGCTGATTTAGCTTTTCTCCCTCCAAGAAAGCATGAAATCCCTTGAAATTTAGATTTTATCAACCATATGACTATTCAGATCCTTGGTCATTAAGCTTCTACAAGTTTGAATGCTCATATATAATGGTATCACAAATTTTTTCAAGGTGAGATCGTATTCAGATCATGTAGTGAGTGCCGCGGGCTCAACAGAATTGATTAACAAAATTACTCCTTGTACTCATTGTGCACTTTTATCAACAAGACAATGTCTGAAACAACAGACTAAATACCAAATCTAGAATATGATAATAATGGAGCGGGTTTTCCGTGTGCAGTCTACTGAACGGATATTTGATGTCCACCGAATGATTATATTGACTCAACCACTGAGGAACGGAAGGGAGGATGAGAGACTATACACTGCTGCTTAATTAAAACAAGCTTTGTTGCTAAATAACACAGGATACCATATAATAGAGAGAAGATCAATTAACATGAAACTGTCAAGATTGGTCGCTTTTCTGTTCCAAGATGCCTGGACATTTTATCAGCAGTCAAGACAACACAAATAGCTGCCATCCTTTGAACAAGTGCATGATTCTAACAAAGTCATTACAAAATCCCTTGCTTTTCGATGTTGCTGATCATTCAGTTAAATTCATTCTCACATATCTTCTATACAGAGCCAGAAGGGCGTTAACTCTATATTAACCCATTAGCAACTAGAGAGTTTGTAAGAAAGGCCTATTACTCACTGGAAGATGTTGCAATATTGCTCTCATTTTGACATTGTTCTGATAATATGAAAAATGCGCTATTTTTCTATGCAGAATCCTACTGTAGACATCGTAAGGATTACGCACGTATAACATTATCACGGTAGACCGTAGAACAGATACTATAGCGTTGAAAATGGACGAAAATGGACAGGCGGTTTCGGGCGGTTCAGTGTGTAAAAGGAGGGGCGGTTTTGGGCGGTTTAGTTGCTAAAGGGTTAAATTACATGAATTAATGCCCTCTGACTCTAGGCTAATGGACAGTATGTATTTACTGGTACTGCAAGTCTGAACCATAGGCCATTTTGTTCTTGACTCAGTGAAATTATATGCAAATAATTCTTCCCTAAAAGCCTCATTACATTCACCCATTAAGCGATTGTGTTTCACCTGTCAACAGAGCAAATTGTATAGAATTAGTTGATGCTAGGTCAGACAAATCTTACACATTCTTTAAAACTCATCAAGACTGAATGATTGTAATACTGATTATACCTGAAGGTATAGATGATTTAATCATAAATTTGTTGATTTGCAAATAGAGTTTCTACGTTTCTTGAAAAGATAGGAACATTAATTTGCATATAGACCTACTAACAAATTTTGTGACTGCATTTAGTGTGAAATAATGAAAGATTTACTCGGGGGCTAACCTCGATTAGCATGTTCCTATTTGTAAGCTCCAGCTCCAGTTACTAAATAATATGTATGTATATTGTATCGACTATATTTTCCTCAGAAAGTTTTAAATAGATGTATTAGAAAGTATAATTTCAATATATTACAAAGATATCCAAATGAGAAATAGCATATTGCCTTTAAAAGCCGCATTTTATATGCATCTTAAAAATACATTTGGTGCTATAGCTCAATAAATGATTAGCAATGGCCTGCATCACAGATTGTTTAAGTGCTGTTTCCCTGGTTCTCCTAATTAACAAGCACCTTTTCTAGGTCAATTTTCTCGAGGCTGGACTAGATAATAAATTTATGGGTATTTCATGGTCATGCATGCTTACAGCAAGTTTTGGTAAGTTATAACATGAACATTTCTATGCACCTGTATGTGTACGTGGTATGTGTATGTTGTGTATGTGTAGTGTCCCCCTTTTTTTTGTTTAATATCAAGGTTACATCTATGATCTATTAAATACATAGAGTTGAAATGTTTAGATGTGAGTTGTAGAAGATGATTGGAGTAAACCTATTTTACTTTAATAATTCTCCAAGTTTGTATCTATGTGTAAATGGATGTATTTACCTAAACTGAACTTATGACTTGAAGTTTGAATGCATATCTTCATAAAACAAGAAAGAAGGAAGACTCAAAATTGATTTGGGAGTTTCATCAATGCTCGTGCCGCAAATAAAACAACAAAAATATCAACAGCACATTTCCCCGTTGTGAGTTACAAACTTACACTTGCAAGAACTGTATATACTTCATGGGCCATGACTACAGGGAAAGGCTTCACTATCAAGTGTTAAGCCAAGCAGTGCTCTGGAAATTATCAGGTCGTTATTAACAGTATTATCTAGCGGAAATGCCCATGGCGATAGGTTTCCATGCATTTGATGTTGTCCCAAGCGGCACAGGAGCAGGATGAAAGCAATACGACAAAGGCAAAACTTAGACAAGTGGATCTACTAGTATACAAGATACAGCCCAAAATTGCAACATGTTAGTAAACACTCCCCTCCCTCCAATACTCCATCTGTATTTAAAGTGACCCATTTTTACCCTTTCTCTCTGGTTCCCTATCCTCATCCCTGCCGCAATAAAAAAAAACAAAGGTTCAGATTATTTTTTTTAATGAAGATAATATATATTAGATACAGCATACAAATGCAACAAGGTAATACCCCTTCCCCCTCCCTCATCGATTAAACCTGTACCCCCACAACAAGTGACCCACTTATTACCCTCAATTACTCCCCTTTCCCCCTGTCCAATCCTTAATCAGTCCGTTGATTTGTTCCTAAATACAATTGTGAAATTTTGCCTCTAGAACAAAGTCTACTCATCACCCTATTTTCCAAGCCGATGTTTCTTCTTAATGCAACACGAACCCTACATCTTTAGGCATTTACTTGGAAAGTTAAAAATAAAAAGGAAAATGAAAGGGGAAAGAGGATTACACTATCCCTTCTGGAAATTCATATATGGAACCCCTATCATTCAGATAAATTAAAAGTACCTGTCTAATCACCTAGAAATCTATTGATTGTGAATTTCATTGCACAAAAGGGATAAAGAGAGAGAGAGGAAAGACAGTGATCATGACAGAAACAGACACCGAAAGAAGTTCTGCTCTTGCATGAATAGGAAGACAATTGAGTTATGAAAACTACAAAAATGTAATCCCACAATATTAGATTCAAATACAGAAATAGAAGGAGGTGTCGTGGTCTAGTGAATACGTCACCAGACTGTGGATCACATGGTGCGTAGTTGGAGTCCCACTAAGTGGCACTAATGTCCTTTGGCAAGACATTAATCTACATTTGCCACACTCCACCCAGGTGAGGTAAATGGGTACCTGGCATGAATGAATTCCTTGAAATGCAAGAGCGCCATAATGGCAGCCACGCTCAAGTCAGAGTAATAATTGTGGAGTGCAAGGAGTGTCAAATCTGACTGACATGAGCGCTATACAAGAACCCACTATTATTATTATTATTATTATTTTCATTAAAGAAAGAGATAGATCAAGTCGGACAGGTAGAGAGAGAGAGAGAGAGAGAAAGAACAAAAGACAAGAAGATAAAAAGAAAGAAAGAAAGAAAGGAAGAAAAAGTGAGTGAAAGAGAGAAAGAGAAAGAGAGAGAAAAGCCTGCCTCTTTTTCAGGAACCTGAAAACGAGGTACCGTTAATGCCTAAAAGCTCTTCAAAAGCCCATCATTATAATCTATACCTCATACACTAGACTGATCAAGCCAATCTTCTGAGAGAGTAGGGGGCGTGAGGGTGAGGGGGCGAGGGGGCTAAGGGAGACATGAAACAGGATATTTGATCTTGAAAACAGGATTGGACACTTCTTATGCTAAAAGACTAGAATGTTTATGAGGCAGGTGGGTGGATGTATGAAAATAAAGTGAGGGCCTACAGGTAAGAAAGGGTGAGAGAGGGAAAGGTAAAATCAGGAAGCAGCAGGGGATAGACATAACAAAGTGAAAGAAATAAGAGAGAAATTAAATAGGATAGACTGGAATAATAACATGAGAGACAGAGAGAGAGAGACAGAGACAGACAGAGATAGAGAGAGAGGAGAGACAGACAGACATACAAACAGAGAGACAGAGACAGAGACAGACAGGCAGAGAGACAGAGAGAGACAGAGACAGACAGACAGACAGAGAGAGAGAGGGGGAGAGGTAAAATCAGGAAGCAGCAGGGGAAAGACATACAAAGTGAAAGAAAGAAATCAAATAGGACAGTATGCAAATAATACACATCAGTGAGGGCATTAGTAAGAATTACCCACACGAGGTATCTTTGGAACAGTCTAACACCCCGAGGCGATAGCCGAGGACGTTTTGACTGTGTTGAGTGTGGGTAATTTTACTAATGCCCGAACAAAATGATGTGTATTATTTGTTTTATAACATTATGTTTTATTTGTTTTATAAAATGATGATTATAACTTGATTTTGATAATGACCGGTCATTATCCAAATTATGCGTTAGGCAAAATAAATGCCTGGTCACGTGTACGCTTTCAACCAATCATTTGATTAGGATCCACGTCATCATCTTATAAACCAAAATAATGAGAGAGAGAGAGAGAGAGAGAGAGAGAATCAGGAAGCAGCAGGGGATAGACATGACAAAGTGAAAGAAAGAGGAAAAACATGTTAAAGAGGATAGACTGAAATAATAATATGAGAGAGAGAGAGAGAGAGAGAGAGAGAGAGATTGAAAGAGTGTATGTGTGTGTGTGTGAGAGAGAGAGAGAGAGAAAGAAAGAGGGAGAGAGAGAAAGATTGATAAGGAGAGAGAGAGAGAGAGAGGGGGGATGGGAAGGGGGGGGGGGGAAGGAGGAGGATACTGATGTACAGAAAAAAGGGGGAAAATAAATGAAAAGATGAGTAGTCAGTAGATAACAGGAAAGAGAGAGAAGCAGAGAGATTTTTTTTTCCAAAAAAAGGAGAAAAAAAGAAAGACAGAATGAAAGAAAAAAAAACAGAAAAAGAGAGGTAAAACAAGCTAGAAAGACAGAATGAGATAGATTGATCATTCTGACATCATTTTCTTCCACCTACTCATAGAATCAAATTTATGGTCCTTAAAAGAGGGATGATGCTTTTCATTTTACACCGCATTTCCTGTTCTATACCAGTTATCAACTTCAACCTACTTCTTGGAGAGGTGTTTTGAGTAGTCAGGACTCGGCCTGGTTTGGGATATCAAAGCTAAAACCAAGTCCTGGTAACGGATTTCAAGAGAACTGACCCAGACATGTACATCATGCAGAAGGTGGGTTGTGCAGATCAGCAAAATATTTGGTGGTGGTGGTGGTGGTGGTGGTGGTGGTTATTTTACCTGACTGCTAAGAAAGCATAAATGCTTGTTAGTAAGCAACCACAGGATCGACTGCTTTAGGTCTTCTCCGAGGGACCTGGTGATGAGGATTAATGCCTTACCAAAGGGCACTAGCGCATCGACTTGGTTTCGAAACCCGGGTCGCCGGAATACGAGACCACTGCTCTACCAACTGAGCTATCGCACCTCCTTACTAACCCATAGACTACTGAATTCTCTCATTTGCATACACTCAACAGTGGAACCACCAGGAGTGTTTCACACAAAGACTAAGATCAACTATAAGTTTGGACTTAACTATGGCAGGCCGTTCATGCCACTGTTTGCTCTCACCATTTACTGGCATTGGTCTCTTAGGGGACGTACAAATCGTGGTCACAAATCTACAGAATTTACCTTTTTGATAGTTCATTATTGAAGGAAAAAATATTATCTAAAGATCATAATTGAGAGACCAATGGTGAGAGCGACCAGTGGCATGAATGGCCTGCCTTAAGTCCAACTTAAAGTCGATCTTAGTCTTTGTGAAACACCCCCCTGGTTCAAGTAGGCAATGGGTTAAAAAATAAATACAAATATTGGAAAGCACATTAAGTGAAGAAGCAAAACACACATTAGCAAAGTATAGGAAACCATGCACCATTATTGGGATGACTAGCTAGCTAAGTTTCAAACTAGCCTCATTTTCTGACATCTCGTTCCTTATAACTCGGTTCTCGGCAATCATATTTTCTACCAAAATCATTGGGGGAGATATTATGTATTTGTAGATTTGAACATTTAGTGCAGTTTTGTTTGATTCCACAAAGACCTGATATTCTGTTATACCTGAGAATTAATTACAGAGAACAATTTGAATATAAACTTAACCATCTGGACATCTGTCAGCAGAGAGGATATGCATGTTAGCATCAAATTGATAAAGTTGGAAACTGCATTTCGTCTGTATGGAAGCCAGAAGGGCGTTGACTTGTATTTCATATATGAAGAGCTCGGTTCCAAAAGGTATTAAATCTATTTTTTATCAAAATTTTTCATTAATGTACACATTTCCTCATACACTGACACTTCCAAAAAGCTGAATTTCCCCAAAAGTAAAAAATGGCAATTTAAAAATCAGTTCGGTTCCAAAAGGTACTATATCCATTCAAGTCATGCATTGCAACTTGCATACAGTATGCAAAATATTCGGTTCCAACAAGTACTACATCCAATTTCGGTTCCAAAAGGTACTACATCCAATTTCGGTTCCAAAAGGTACTACATCCACACAAATTTATGACAAATATTTGTGCAGACTTAGATTTTTTAAAGAGTGGTTTTATACTTGTATCATACAAAAGTATAATCAGCCAAAGTATTATTCCAAACTGACATTGCTAACTATGATAATTAAACAAATCATGTTTTTCTCAGAACTTGGATTTATGGATGTAGTACCTTTTTGGAACCAAGCTCTTCATATACAAATAATGCCCTTCTGGCTCCAAACAGGGAGCTGATTTCATGAGGCCCAAATAATCAGGTCACTGTTTGCCAAGTGAGCCAAATCCAAACAAAAAACAGGTCAATAAAGAGAGCAGAAATGTCCAATAACAAAAAGCCATTTTCTGGGTTTGAAAGCAGTGTTCCCTCATGTCCTAATGACCGGATGGAGGGGGAAAAAATTGGAGCATCTACAATTCATGTTTTGATTAAAAGCTCAGTTCAATGCACTGGCTTTCAAAATGGAGGTGACTCTCTTCAATGTTCCATGCTTCATCTACATGTCAATATTAAAGGGATAACTCAGTTACATATTTCAATGACAAGCAGAGGAAAGGAATACAACAGAGCGTCAAATAATTCAGCTCGGCAAAACTCCAACAAATGATTCAACTAATATGCAACTATCCCTCTGTCCACACACAACATTTTCCGTGATTAGGCGTGATTAGTTATACCGTTTCGCGATAGTTATATGATGAAATTGTGTGTGTGGACGCTACTAACGATACGTCGTATAACGATACGTCCGTATAACGAAACGCAGGTTTGGGCATCGCGAACTAGAACTCAATAACTAATCACGCCTAATCACGCTTAATCACGGAAATTTTGTGTGTAGACGGAACTAGTCTAACTGGGCGGGGCTTAATGTCGGATCGCACACGAAAGGAGACCTGACCTCTCATTTCCGCTTCTATTTCATGACCGCAGTAGCAAACTGCGCACCTATACGACATTTCGCTGTTGAGTTTTGGGATTACTTTCTTGTGTGTGTGGACACCCTGGAATTTATACGATGATTCTTTATACGACGTTTCTTGTGTGTGGACACCCTGGAATTTATACGATGATTCTTTATACGACGTATCGTTATAGAGTTTCGGGATAAATTGTTTTGTGTGTGGACACGCTGTATAATGCTGCTATCAACAAGCTTTTTAAAGTTTGTTCATTTAAATTCTGCTGGTCCCAATGAGCCAACAATGGGTGCGTTTATCGGGTCTTGCCATCAGATATGTACATATCGAACCCCACTATCGAACCCCACTATACGAACGTGATTCTCGGGATGTCGCGTTTATCGTCTCTTCACGATTCAAAATAAAGGCCTTGTCTCTGCCCAGCTGCTTTGCGCCGCTTGACCTTGGAAGCGGATTAGCCTGGGAAGGTCCATAGAGCTATATGGGAAGGTCCGATTTGTATGTGGGGTTCAAAACAGCTTTGCGCTTATCGTGTCTCAGAAACGTGATTCTGGCTGTATGTCACATTCAAAACGCACCTTTTTCGGCGTACAATATGCCCATATCTAAAGACGTTTGAAATAGGGCTTTGCGTTTATCGCCTTAAAAATTTGCCTGAAAGACGTTTGAAAACGCTGATTCTAGGCAAAAATTTGGTCGATAAACGCGACCAATGATTGACTACTTTATAGAATACATACAGCAGTTTCTTTTTATTTGGTACCCATACCATGTCACTATTTGTACTTACTATAATCAGCTAATGTGCACAGAAAATTGTCTACACTGAAGCAATTTTTGAGCTTCTATCTAGTTTGCTGTTTGAATAAAAACAATGATGTATATCATGATTCATATTTATGATGCATTTTAAAGATCAAATTCTGACGTTTGAAATCTTTCTTCTTAACCCCTTCTGAAATACAAATCCTTGCCAAGAATTTTGTCTCAAGTGTCATTCTCAACTATCTCATTCTATCATCCTCAAACAGAAATTGGTACATGCATTGTGGACTCTGGTTCCATCAAAGATATACGGTGTATAGGTGGCTAAGATTATATGACGGGCTTTTGAAGAGCTGTTAGGTATTAACCCCTTGGCTCCTGGAACCAGGAGGGTCCTGTATTAAGCCTATGGGAATGAGAGAATTTAAAGGTCAATGAGTTAACAGGACTTTGTTTTCAGGTTCCTGAAACACAAGCTGGGTTTTCTCACAAGTTCTTCCTCACACCTGAAACATTTTTTTATATACAGAATTTAAAACTAAAGATAAAATTCATTATTTATAATGGTTGGTGAATGCAGAAGGGGTTTGAGGAAATGACACGGTCGATCTGCCTGTGCAATTCTTCCTAAAGGTGAAAGACCTTGGATTGACATTGGTTATAAAATAAAGCCAACACCAACATCAGGTGTGAGCACTGTTCGCAATAATGCCCAATTAATCTAAAAGGTGTGGAAAAGTGCATGGAACAGTGCATCTGATGCTGACTTTTTTCCTGTCACTACCGGCCCACAAGAGACAATTCTAACGGTAAACTCGTGGTCTGTTCAGACTGAAGGAAAATTATACAAAGCTATAGTATCACAAAACGTCATCTTAAGAAACTTCATAAAGCGAAAGGGGCATACAGCTGTACAGTGAATTTAGGTAGTCTGAATGGGGGATATGTGTTCCCTCACTTATACCGTCATTGGAGTAGAAGAGATTCAGACTAGAAGTAAAGGTAATTCCTTATCGTATAGCTGTACAGTGAATTTAGGTAGTCTGAATGGGGGATATGTGTTCCCTCACTTATACCGTCATTGGAGTAGAAGAGATTCAGACTAGAAGTAAAGGTAATTCCTTATCGTATAGCTGTACAGTGAATTTAGGTAGTCTAAATGGGGGATATGTGTTCCTCACTCATACTGTCATTGGAGTAGAAGAGGATGGCGTATACATTTTCCCACTTTCGAAGTGGCACATTATGGCGAGCATGAGCGAATCCTGTCCGTTAACGCCGTTAATCTAATGAGGGATCCAGGTGACACCTCTGCACTGCCTCCTCTTCAATCTCCTCACCTGTTGAGAGCCAGAAAGGCATTAACTCTGTATTGAAGTATATGAGTTAATGCCCTTCTGCGTCTCAGCAGATGACTTCATCCTAATCCTTCATCATTGGAGAAGGGACCAGTCAGTGGTGGAATGGGGGGGGGGCACAACCCGCCGGTGTCCACCCCCTTCTTTTAAAACCTAATCTGGCATAGTATAAGTTCCCCCAAAATTTGATCATCTAACTGAGTCCATGTGTCCTACTTGTCAAATATTCCTTTCCAGGTCCTATTTTGCTTGTCAGAGATTTTCTGGAGGAAATGTGATAACCCTTTCTTTTTCTTGTCAGAGATTTTTTCTTTAAAATGTGCCCTCTTCCTTTTTACAGAATCCTGGACTCACCACCATGACCAATCATCAATCCAAGCTCTAACCTAAGCTCTCGCATTATCTCATCGAAGGATATCTGAAAAGCTTTCTCTTCAAATTGAAAACATGGATGATCTTCCTATCACTGAACTATTACTATGTCAAAACTTTCTAGATATAACCTTCTGTTCTATATTAACCCATCAAGGAAAAATACATTCAATAAATAACACTTCACAATGCAAGAAAGTAGACACAAATTGCACAATGATTTCTTCACAGCATATTACATATTATTTGATAAGAGCTAGGAAGACATTAATTCATGATCTTTAATTCAGAGCTAATGCCCCTCTGGCTCTCGGCAGATGATATGTTTACTACGAATTAAAAAGCATGAGTAATGCGCATCGACTATAATCAAATAAGGTTGCAGGACTGAATAACAAAGTAACCACATTGATTCACCAAGTATATGAATCATATCATGTACAGATCTATTTTATTCAATTAAGAGAAAAAGAATGGATGAGCATGCGTTTAAATTGACCTCCCTTCCTTGGGTAAGAAAAGAAAATGCATTTAAACGGTGGACTAATATGCCTCCAGGGGCTGCTATTAGAGGACACCATACATATGACTCAGGATGAGCATAACAGTGGGATCTTCATATCTCCTCTGATCAGAGACAGAAGCACTTTAACTTTCTTTCTTTTAGTATTTGAGTTAATACCCTTCTGGCTCCAAACAGACGGTAATTATATAAATAATTTCTGAAAACTAGTACTTCAACATCTACTACAGATGTTATGCTACCATGACTACTACTTCTACCACTACAAATATGTACGTCTAGAGTATTTTGCTGGTTTAATCCATACCAATCTCAGTGCTGTGGCCTGCAAATCATGCCCCAGACGTGCACTGCTGTGCTATATGTTTGGATAACTATCCTATCAATTTCTTTTAGACTGCAGACACATGTATATGAAATGAACACTTCATTTATGTGGAAGGTACCTGATGTCCAATACAACAATGAAACATAAAAATGTTGATACAAATTTGGCTCTTTAAAGTTCATTCCTGATATCCATTTGGCTCCATCCATTTTGCATCAGACCTGGCAGAGTACAAGTACTGGGGGGTGTTTCACAAAGATCCTAAGTCGAACTTAACTCTAAGTAGGACTTAAAAATTATGGAGAGCCGTTTGTAACCTTAACAAAATAATATTCAAAAGTGAAAATTCAAGTATTTTAGACTTTTTTTTTATTAATTCCACATCAAGAACATGAAATCTCCTTGATAAATAGAAAATATGAATGATTTGAATCTACATTTTATGGCTTTTAAAATAACTTGTACAAAATATTTTCATAGATGCTAATGGCTTTCCATAATTGTTAAGTCCAACTTAGAGATAAGTTCAACTTAGGATCTTTGTGAAACACCTCCCTGGTCGATGGGATCTGCTTTTTGATGATGCATTATATAGTATAGTATCTGCTGAGAGCCACAAGGAATAAACCAATATATTTTCATGTATCTGGCTCTCAGTAGGACATAAGCAGGTGAGACAGCAAAAGAGAGAAATCACAGAGTAGCATCATGTAACCATAGAAACAGTATTTCAGTAAATTTCGGTAAAATGCCTATTAAAAAAGCGACTGCAAAAAAAAAAGATCAGTTTATGGCATGTTTAATTAAAATAAATGGCACATGGGTTGAAAAATATCAGTGTACAATTATGGCCTTATGAATAAATGTGTTTCATAAGATACATTAATTTTGGATTCTTAAGGTCTACTACTCTAATGCACACAACTTTCATGTGGTGTTCTTTATCTATGGCTGTAGTTTGTACAGTCAAACCTGTCTATAGCGACCGCCCAAGGGAAACACAAAAAGTGGTCTTTGTAGACAGGTGGTCTTTGTAGACAGGTTCCTTTAGTACATGTTTCAATGAGAAACCATTTTCAAGGGAAACAAAAAATGTGGTCTTTGTAGACAGGTGGTCACTAAAGCAGGTTTGACTGTATATTAAATGCAGCTTATAACATCTTATTTGAACAAGGCTTTGACTAATTACTGAAAAGGCAGAACAAGAGACAAAGTCTTGGAGAATACTCACCAGGGATGAGCGATGGATTCTTCACACGTATACCTGCTGTTTGGATCCACGTCCATTAAATGCCTGATGAAATCCTTAGCTGTAAACAGAAAGAAGAAAAAACAGGAAAAGGTTGGCAAACAGATTAAAAACCTTGTTGAGTTTTCCAGAACTAATTGCCAGATGCTTTGTGGGGGTATGCGGTGATGCTTGGTTGCGTGAAAGCATGGTATGTTTGTTGTACAGGGTGATTGTAATCCTCTGGTGTAAGCATTGATGTCGATGATTAAGAAAATGACTTATTGATGGAAATATTGACCCACCTTCATGAGGAGGGGGAAGCGGCAAATGCATTAATGCACTAAATGCATGTAGGTCCAAAAGTATACACTTCATCAACAACAGACAACCATAAGGAGAGGGGGCAAATCCCCCTCACAAGAATCAAGGCCCCTTCATAGTGGTTATGTAGCCCAGGAGGGGTCAACCCCTTGACCTTTTCCTTTGTTCATTTATCTGCATTTCTTAATGGGTATTTTCACATCTTCAGTAGATTACACAGCATTTGTATGAAAACCAACTTTCTACAGCTCTTGATGTTGCATATAAATTCCCTCAAAATACTCAAAATAACATTTACAACTTACTTTTAATTTCTCTTCACTTTAAGATATACCTCTTTCTACACCTCTGTTCTATCAATTTCTCTCATTCCCCATCCTATATTTCACCTCTCGTTTCTTCTTTCTGTCTCTCTCACTCTGTCCGTCTCTCTCTATCTCTCTCTCTCACTTCTGTACCCTCTTTTGTATTTCTTCACACTCCTCATGTTCTTCCTGTAAAAGTCTCTTCCCTTTTCCTCTTTCCCACTCAATGTTACCACCCCCTCGCTCTCTCTCTCTCTCTCTCTCTCTCTCTCTCACTTCTGTACCCTCTCTTGCATTTCCTCACCCTCCTCCATGTTTTCCCTGTACAAGTCTTTCTCCTTTTCCTCTTTCCTACTCAATGTTACACCCCTCCCCCTCTATCTTTCTCTGTCTCTGTTCTCTGTATCGGTCTCTCTCCCTCTCTGTCTGTCTGCCTGTCTGTCTCTCTCTCTCTCTCACTGGCTTTCTACTTCCTGTGATTTGATCCTTCCCTCTCTCCGTCTCTCCCATCATACCTTCAGTAACAGACTGATGACATAAACCCAATCAGGCACGAATTACAGATGTTAGCATCGAGACAAAAACAGAAAGCGATACATCTGTCACCTAGCGCCCCTTTCCCCCTCTCCTTAAATTACTGGAAAGGTCAGAGAGTACCTCAATCATACTGGTGCAAAACTACCCAGGTGACAATCCCACCCTCCTTCTTCCCTCGACAGTGGGAAGGAGGAACATGATCACAAAAAACTTTTAAAAAATCAACTCAAAGGCAATTTGAATGTTCCCCATTGCATTGCATGCAGAATTCCTGTCCTGATTATGTAATCTGAGCAAAAAAGAGAGAGCGGACACTCTTTCTTGTTCAAAAATTTGACATAGATCGTAAATAATATATATATATATATATATAATAAACTATAACTCAAATTAAAGGGGAATAAATACTATACCAGATTCAATAAATCAAGTTCTTAACTATCACGCTTGGATGAGCACATTCATATAACTGTTAGAAGGTCTGATTAAGAAAATTGCAAAAAAAAGCAAGTAGACATTTAAATGTCAATGGACATGTGCATCTGTAAGATAATATGGTTCAATTTTCTTTCAGGGACTCATTTATTGTTAAATGGCTATGCTCACTCATGTGTTCATGGTATGATTCCAATCACATATCATCTTAAAGACGATTAATTTATATTTATTTTGATATATGAAAGATAAGTTTATATTTTTGAAAATCTTATTATAAGTAGTGCCCACTTTCTATTTTTGGCTGAGTGTAGATGTACAGTATGTCATTGTAATGTGCACAGTCTTTAATATCTGAGGCACAAGGCAATTGGAATTGCTAAGGTTCATTTCTTGAAAGTCTTTGCAATCGTATTGAGGACTGCACGGCTCTACTTCTCCTGAAAAATTCTCAAAACAATCCTACTCCAATTGGCCTTTTCATATAGAGGGATGTAATTTAAAAAAACTTTTAAAAACACTCCTGCAAAATATTATGACATATCATTTCTGTATAACACACAAACCAATGGGTATATGAAAGGGCAATTTTGTGTGCAGCTAATTTGTTTGTTGTCCCATTGAATTCCTTGAAATACAATATATTTGATCATCATCAAAACTAATGATTACTTTCAGTGTATAATAAGCTTCTACAAATCTAATCAACCCATTTTTTACAGGAATAATGCACCTTGGGTCGTGAATTTACTATTTTTAAAAAGGAATGTTTACGAGTCAAAGACTCCCAGGTCTCCTTTAGTCTGATCCCAATCAAACAGAGTTGATGTATCGCTTCGATACCCGAGTGGAAATGTACGGAGAGTGTCTCTTTCCTTGCTCATTTATAAGTTAGAAAGGTCATGGGGCTCCCTCGACTAACTCCAACATAGCCTCTGGAGTGGTTACACATCCAAGGTATCAACTTTATTCAATATGAAGACGACTTCAACAACGTGCCTTTTGCCCCTGCATGCTACAACGTTTCAGGTTTGCATGTATCATGCCAATTTAGAGAATTTGATACATATTTCTGTACTCCTCAAACTACTGTGTTGCCTCTGGAGTGCAATACACAATCATGGTATTGACTTTAATCCATATGAAAGGAATTCAACCACATGAATTTCATGCAAGAACATTAATATTTGCATACCTTACGCTAATTTGGAGACTATAAGAGATATTTAACTTTTAACATTATGCCACAAACCACTGTGTTGCCTTATCTTGCTGTCAATGTTGCCTCTGGGGTGCTTACACAATCAAGGTACCAACATTATTTAATATGAAGGCTAATGCAACAGCATGCAGTCAGTCCGCAGGTCCGCATAAAGCGCTCTAGTTTATCGAGGAGGCACAGAGCGTGAAAGAGAGTGACCTCCTCTTGACCTCACAAAAGCACAATTGACAGCCTGATTTTAGATCGTAATATCTCGTTTAAAAAAGCTCTAAATGTCTTAATTTTTTCAGAGTGGTTAGATAAAAGAACATTCGATATGAAAATTCAAACGAATGTTTTACTCAAAATGATTTTCATATCTAATTTTAATTTGATCGGACATCGAAAATTTTACGTAATTCACGTGTAGTTTAACTGCAAAATTTCATTCTTTTTTATCAAAAAGCCGAAATAGGAACTACATACAGGGAAAGTCATATAATCAAACTTTCAAAAAAACCTAATGGTTTTGAAATATATTTGGTAACGGGTCAGCATCCACCAGAATCTGGTGCATGTTCAAGAAACGCTGCAGGTTCTTTGCCGCTTCAGAAATGGCTACTCCACGCACGCGCAGTTGGCCACTGGCATGACGTCGCTATATGCTTGTCTGCTATGTCGTTCGGGTTTCTCGAGATAGAAAGGCAGTATCAAACTCGGTCGTTTGGGCTTATGAAACCACTAATATGTACCCGTAAATATACTCTTCTGTATTAATTAAAGTATCATTCGTCTTCAAGTTGTAAAATCCATATCTCCTGTACGTTTTTAGCACCAGTGATAATAAATATAATTACCCTCCCGAATTTGTTCAGTCCCGTTAGTTCAAAATGGTGTCGGTGAATGTATGTTTTCCTGCATGCTGCTAGTGAAGCCTCGGTTGTTCACTTGTTGTGTTACGTTTTACAGACGTGCTTCAATCAGATATGTTCATTTACGCCTTAATGCTCATACTCTCCCTTCATCCGCCTCTCTCTCTCTCTCTCTGCCCCTCTATGTCCCCCTTTCTCTCTCTGCCCCCCTCTCTCTCTCTCTGTCCCTATCTCTGTCTCTCTGCCCCTCTCTCTGCCCCCTCTTTCTGTCTCTCTCTCTCTCTCTCTCTCTCTTTCTATGGACATTTCTCATACTTTACAAAAAATTGGCATATTTTGCATTTCAACATTACAACTTTTCTGAAAGCACTCTAAACCATAACCTCATTTGAACTGAATTTCAGAGCAACTTTGTTGTGAATTGCAATCACAAAGGTGAAACAAGTGAAACAAGTAACACATTCATATAAAATCAAACAAACAAAACATTTATTTCAAAAGGATAAAACTTAATAAATAATCAGACTGTTACATGGCACCATGTTCATGATAACATACATGTGTACCATGTATGTTATGCTTAAAGGGCAAGTCCACTCCAAAAATAACTTACTTTCAATAAAAGCAGAAAAATCAGACAAACCAATCAAAAAAAGTTTGAGCAAAATCGGATAACTAATAAGAAAGTTATGAATTTTTGAAAAAGTATGTAAAACTATGGAACAATGAGAATCACAACACAAATTGCCAAGATGGTTATCAGTTTGTGACGTCATGTCCTCACAACTTATCAATTGCTTTATATAGTTTAATCCCATTAATTTCCTTTTATCCCCAAAACTTGATTTCCCATGCCTTTGCCCAGGTTATATGATTTGTATCATATTGCGTGCATGACATTTCCCAAAAACTTTTATGAATTTTGAAGAATTGATACTATTTTCTGAATATTGTATTTCATAATTATTGATTTTTATATAAATAGTTTATCAAAATTCAATTTTTCATGATTTAACTGGACAAAATTACTCTTTATTTGTGCATCCACACAAAAACATATTACTAACAATCTAACTTGGATGCTGGTGTGAAGAAATAAGATTCTTAGGGTGAAAATAGGAAATTTATATTATCAATATAAAGAAAATAATTAGTGGATAGTGAGGACCATACGTCACAGACTCATGAGTGAGTTGCCAATTTGTGTAGTGATTTTCAAAGTTTTTCATGTCATTAAAAATTCATAACTTTCTTATTAGTTATCCGATTTTGCTCAAACTTGTTTTGATTGGTTTGTCTGATTTTTCCGGTTCTATTGAAAGTAAGTTATTTTTGGAGTGGACTTGGGCTTTAAATATGATATAATTATAAAAACATGAGAAGTTTTTCTCCTTATATGTGCGTTTAAATGTGTTGAAGAATTAAGTATTTTGAATATTAGATGATAAATTGTTCCACACTTTACCACTTGCATATTGAAAAGATTGCTTAAAACATTCTATATTTGGCTTTGGTTGAACAACATTCAATGTATCAGAATTTCTAGTAATAAGACCATGCCTACAAAATTTAAAAATCAAATTCACTGCACAATCTGTCAGGGGCAAGACCGTAAAGACATGTATGATAATGAGGCAAGGAAGTAATCACTCCTTAGCTCAAAGGTTGGCCATTTCAATTCAGAAAAAAAGGTAAAATGTGCGGTTAGAGTAATCAAATCTATTTGTAACATTTCCTGCTGCCCGTTTTTGGAGTTTAAGTATTAATTCCCTGTTTTTAGAAGAACAGTTCCCAAACTGAACAAGCGTAATCAATGCAAGATTGTATAGTTGTCTTATATACAATGTAAGGTGTTCGATAAATTACTATTTACAGTTGAGCAAAGTTTTCTTAATGCATGTACTTTAGACGAAAGTAATCAACATAAATGTTTAACGTGAATATCCCATGTAAGGTGAAAATCTACATCAACTCCAAGATATCGCGCATTACATACTTGTTTTAATATATTTCCATCAAGATTAATTTTGAGTTCACCATTTTGTTTTGTGTTGCGCGTCGAAATAAGCACATTTGTTTTTGAAAAATTAATTTTTTAACGATTTTCATAATATCAATTATTAATATCATCAATACAAGTTTGTAATCTTTAAGCACTGCTTATTATCCAACTTTATAACAGTGTTATGCATGGAATATTTCAAGGAAAATACATTACAACATAATTACATAAATAATATGTACATGTACAGGTACTAGAAATTCTATTCGGTGACCAAGTTATCACACATTACAAGCCTAGATTGTTGTGACACATGTCACACATTTCAGTTCAGAATATTGTGATTTTTGTCTTTTGCGTTTAAATTTAAAAACATTTACAAAAAAGGTGGGTAATTTATATGATGAACTTTACTTCTGTACTTCTGTCGTCAGGCATTACAAATACAGTCATGATTCGTCATGGAAGGATATGTGCTGTGTATCAAATTGGCTTTTCCAACAGATTGTATTGCGTATAAGTGGGTATATGTTGTGATGATCTATCGCAAATTGCACATGGTATGATGGTACACGCCTAGATAGTCCACACCTAGTTGTCCTAGCTGCTGACATTGATAAAGAAGCCCTTGATGATAAAGCAGTGGATGGTGAAGCCGTCGATGATGATGGAGCTGTCGATGATGTAGCCGTTGATGATGGAGCTGTTGATGGAGCTGTTGATGATAAAGCTGTAGATGATGGAGCTGTTGACGACTGAGCTGTTTATAACGATGAAGTTGTAGTTAGCCAGCTAATCGTACATCTCTGAAAAACAAAACACTTCTGTTGAATCCAGTCCACGAATAATAGAGTCTCCGTAAAAATACACCTGGCGTTAGATGAAAGGGGAACCCTGAATGAGGAGGAAACAAATAATTTACGAGATTAAATGTTGGAGTAGAAGAAACACTTTGGAGTATTATGGCAAATAAAACAAAAATGAGATTTGAAACTTCAGCCTCATACTTTATACTCAGTCATACTCAGAAGTCAGAGTCATAATAATTAATATCAATGGCAAAGCACCTTTTTTATCAGCATTGCTAGTTGCTGGTACTATTAAACTAGATCTAGACCTAGATCTACATTGAATTAGAAATAAAACAAAAGTTATCAAATCTAATCAATAATTACAGCTCTGCTCACATATTTGTATTTTGCATATAATATAGCCTGCACCTGATCAAAATTCAAATAGACTCTAGCACAAGCTTGCACTCGATTGAAAAAAAGTACAAACGTCATTACGAGTATGTGGGACTGGCTACCAGTACGAACAAAACACTACAGAACTCGGGTCAGTTTCGGTCATAATACTTATTACACGAATCATGTGACGCACTTGGGCGTAAATCCCGCGTTAGCGATAAAAATTGTCAATTTTGGGTCCTAAATTACACATTTTGTCCATTAAAAAGCCTCAATCAAATTGGTATCATCAGAAAGGTAGACATCTCAACTGTTCAGAAAACGCGGTGTTTTTAGCCAGAATTTGGTAAACGGGTCAGCATCCACCAACATCTAAACACAGTCAGAATTACTGTTAAAATATGTTATTTTCGTAAAATGCTCGTATTTCATCGAAATCAACTCATTTTGGAATAAATTTTACATATTTAGAACCACAGATAAACAACGAAGGTACTCACCCAGAAATCCCGTCGACAGAATGACGTAGTCACAAGCTGTCATAGCGTTAACTGTAGGCCTTAGCCTAGGTTCGTTGTCTCGCCGATCGCGAGATCAACATTTCAGCGACGCCCTCACTTTGCTCTCGATTTATAAATATCGCGAATTTGCTCATTTGCATACGGACCTGCGGACAGACTGCATGCTTTCTGCTTCTATGTGCCACAAGATCCCAAATATGCATACCTTGTGCTAATTTGGAGACATGTGATACATATTTCCTGTAATAACATTATTAGCCACAATCCACCATATTGCCTCATTTTACTATGAACACTGCCTCTAGTGTGTTTGTACAATCAACGTACAATCAAGGTACCAACATTATTCAGTATGAAGGCTAATGCAACGCTATGCTTTTGGCTTCCATGTGCCACAAGATTCCAAATTTGCATACCTTGTGCCAATTTGGAAGGTATCAACTCTTTTGAACATTTAGAGGCATGTGATACGTATTTCCTGTAATAACATTATTAAGCCACAATCCACCGAGTTAATTGCCTCATTTTGCTGTGAACGTTGCCTCTAGTGTGCGCTTATGCAATGAAGGTATCAACTTTATTGAACATTAAAGTACAAGTCCACTCCACTGAAAAGTTGAGGTGATTAGATAGACAAAAATCTAAAAAGCCCAAATATAACTTGGTTTTGGAAAATGGTGCTCAGATTTATTTTTAATAATTTTTTTTAATGAGCAAAAAACAAGTTAATGAGCGAGTCGGTTGTGACGTAGGGTCCCCACAACACAGATTCGTAATGTAACCAAATTTAATGCATACGTCTTTGTGAAGTGCCTCGATACAAACTATTTCATTCACCTGATAAGAATAATGAAACACTATTATTCTTATCAGGTGAATGAAATAGTTTGTATAGAGGCACTTCACAAAGACGTATGCATTAAATTTGGTTATATTACGAAAATAGCCTATTGTCAGAATGTATACCGCTGGCACTTTCGTTGTGAGGAGCATACGTCACATCCGTACAGCAATATAAATGTTTTGCTCGAAATACCCGAAACAAAAATCGCTCTTAAAAATCACCTGATTGAAGTACGCCCGTGATATTTGGCAGTTTTAACCTTTGATTTATTTACAACATGTTATAATTTTTGAAAATCGGAGTGGACTTGGGCTTTAAGGGCAATTGTATTTCGCCTCTATGAGCCAAGGGTTCCAAATTTACATACCTTGTGCCAACTTTGGAGACTACATACCGGTACATACATTGTATTTCTTTACTCCACAATCTACTCTGTTGCCAATTTGGAGATCTTTATTGAAATGGAAGTACAATACAATGTGGTACAACACTTATTCTCCATAGATTTTCGTCTGGTTTATGTCAAGCATAGTAGCCAATGGTTTGATATAATAATAATGATAATAATAATAGGTCCATTTATATAGCACAGCCACTATATGAATATACTCTACTGCGCTTAATACTAAGTATCATATTATTACCCCGGCTGTATCTGAGCTGCCATAATAAGGCGTTAGAGCATTCAAGGAATTTCTTCCTACCGGGTACCCATTTACTTCACCTGGGTGGAGAGTGGCAAATGTAGATTAATGTCTTGCCAAAGGACATTAGTGCCGAGGTGGGACTCGAACCGCTAACCCTGTGATCCACAGTACAGTGACATATTGACTAGACCATGACACCTCTACCATAAATAATTTTCAATACTATAATATGTGCAGTGATTTTTTTCTTCAGATTAAATTTTGTGCTTCAACATAACATGCAATATTTAGCATCTTTTAATTACAGAAATAACAAAGTCAATCCAGCACCTGTTCTCAAATAGGTTTGTGAAGGTTTGTGTAACTTTGAGAGGGCATTATATATATCTACATGTCTAGCTCCACCCAGGTGCGGTATAGTTTGTAGGTACAAACCCTGGGGGTGTTTCACAAAGACTAAGATCAACTTAAGTTGGACTTGAACTATGTCAGGCGATTTATGCCCTTAAAAAGTCTTGAACCAGATGTAAAATTAGTGAAAATTATGATCTTTAGATAACGTTTTTTCCTTCAATAAAAAGTATTAAAAAATGTGAATACTGTAGATTTGTAACGTCCCTTGAGAGACCAATGGTGAGAGCAACCAGTGGCATGAACTGCCTGCCATAGTTAAGTCCAACTTAAAGGTACTATGTCCCATTTTCAGGCCAAAACAATGAAAAGGTTAAATTCCAACGGCATTTGAAAGATAATACTAATTTAGAACTTCCCTAAAAAAAAAGGGGGCTTGAAAATGTCATTAAGTGGGAAAATAATGTAGTAATAGTCTGATTTTCAGACCATTGTACTGAATGGTCGTTCGTTTTGTGCTGCGCAAAGATTGAATCAGTTTAATTTTGGCCATTACAAGAAGTGGGTTATTGATGTAGACAAATGCTCATGTACCCTTTACAGCTCATTTTATGTATATTATTACCAAAGAAGACAAAAGCCATTCAGTCACTCAATAGTGTCTGACAGTGAAGTCTAGCAAGTAAACAGGTTTCCTTGCATAATTTGAATATTAGGACACTGTTAACGTTTAAATTTTACAGATAGGACATACATGACATATTTATAATTCCTGCAATGTTCTACAGAATTTGATATTGGCTGCAAAAGGGACATAGTATCTTTCAAGTCGATCTTAGTTTTTGTGAAACACCCCCCAGGTCAGTCGATGTGCGTAACAGTGTCTGCACAATGAGACTATATTGACAGCATACTGCATAGGCTCTGTATTTTAGCTACTCTGGACACAGCCAAAGACTGAGAGAGCTAGGCTCTGCTCAAGGCTTCAAACACTGTGGTTAAGTGTCATATAAAAGTTTGTGCTTGCAGACTGGGTTCTGTATGTGTGTACTTTTAGTAGAGAGAAATTTTTAGTAAATGTAGGGAAGCATAGATTTAGAACAAGCTAACGAAGTGAATTGTTCAGGTTTTATCTAAAAACTGAAAGATCATTCCAAGTTCCAGGCAGTAGTGACATATACGTAACTACCATTTAAAAGATCACTGGCTTTAGCCTCGAGGCAACGACATGATGGCCAATAGCTTACAAATAACAGGTTAATCTAGCAAGCTTTCACAGAAAAGAAGAGGAAATCTCTTCAAGGTTGTCCCAAAAATACTAATTGAAGATCCTTACGGGGGCCCCAAATGATGTATGAGAGATTCCTAGCAAAATGGCAACACATTACTTCTTCCTTGTCTAAGACTGGCCCCTCCACTGATTTTCACCAACTTCACTTCATCAATACCTCCCAGGTCTGTTGTACATGTAGGCACTACATTTGTCTCACATTCGTAGACATCCATTCCTTATGACTTTAGTTCAAGGGAATGATATTTTGTAGCAACCAGGTATCAGAGTGTTTTCAAACACATTCAGCCTCATAATGCGTTATTTTGGGTCATGTATTGCCATTTTGTTGAGAATCTGTTTTTCGTCACTTGAAGTAACTTAAGGATCTTCATTTCAATTTGGGAATAGTCATCATTCCCTTTTAGATGAAGCCACTTTCAGAATGTAGCCTTCTCCCAGAAGATACGAGAAGCCAACATTGCTTTTTTGCAGGAAACGTATCTGTAAAATTTCAAACGCAATGTGGCCTTCTAGAAACTCTACCCTTGAAGACATGCAATCTGAAATGCGGATGAGAGTTTTGTAGATCAACGCTCTATGTTTTATTCCTAAAATGGGGTCGTAAAAATCCCTGTTCGTAACTCATCCACACATTTGAAGCGGTTAGGGATATCACTTCAGCCACAAATCAAGAAAATCATTGCAATCCATACCCTAATCTGACAGATTTACTTCATCCTTAATGAAAACCTTTTCAGAGCATCCTCATGCAAGATCTGACGAGGGCTCTATGGTTTCAATTAGAAGCCTCTTGAAGAGCAGCATAAATTGAGCACACGTACGATACCCAGGGACCGATGTTTGATCTACTCATCGTTTGATCATGGGAGAGGAAGAACATGAGGAGAGGAAGAACATGAGGAGAGGAAGAACATGAGGAGAGGAGGGAAGTTTTGGCAGAAGATGGGATGATACCCACAGGAAAGTGTGTTAAAACAGACAGATCAGGGAAGGGATAGAGATAAAATCAGATAAAAAGGAAAGTTTTTTCAACGTAAGCAAGGTAGAATAGGGAAGAGAGTGAGAGACACAGGCAAAAAGAGAGGGGGAGAGACATAAGTGGGAGTTGAACAGAAGATCAGATAGCATGTGAGAATAAGTGAGTGACATAAAAACTAAAATAATTGGAGGGAAGGATGAAAACAGAGGGGAGGGAGGGAGAGAGGGAGGGAGGGAGAGAGAGACAGAGAGAGACAGAGAGAGAGAGACAGAGAGAGAGACACAGAGAGAGCGAGCAAGATTAATATAGTGAGGAGATAAAGATGAGAAGAAACAGAGAAAGAGAGAAAGAGTGAAGATAAAGTTAGATTCCTAGAAGCAAGTTACAATGAGACCCTCATTTTATCTTCGCATGACAGTGTACTATCATCACCCCCACCATTTTTATGACTATTGTCATAGCCAAGATGACCACCATCAACAACAGTAACATCCTCCCAGCTTGTTTACAGCATCCCGTAACTTCCAGGCAGCCTTAAACTGAATCGTAGCTGGGCATTATCGATAGTGCAGATACACTCAAGGAACCACATGCTATCCAGTCGGCGTGAAGATCAAACTGCTATTTATTGCGCCCTTCATTGGAAACTTCATTAGTTCCTTCAGGATCCACTCCCAGGTCCTCGGCTTCAGCATGTCAAGGGTATCTCATCTGAAACTAACTGCTTGAACGGCATTTGGTGCCAGCCCGCAAGTAGCTGACTTCCATTTTTGTTTTCTGAAAGTTGATGATGATGATGATGATGATGATGATGATGATGATGATGATGATGATGATGATGATGATGATGATGATGATGGTGATGGTGATGATGGTGATGGTGATGATGATGATGATGATGGTGATTTATTTCTACTTACTCAGGAGGCAAATATATGCTTGTAGACAGGCAACCAGTTGAAATACATCAAATTCCCGTCTGTGGAACTTCACTCCTGAGGATTTTGCCTTATCAAAGGGCATCAATACATGAAGATCAACTTGGGTTTGAACCCAGGACCTCCAGGTTACACAACCATTGCATTACCACCGAGCTACCACTGAGCTTTCATGCATCTCTTTCTTAATGTTCTGCACTTCCTTGAATTCAATTGAAATCAATACATCAACTGAATTGCTCTATTAATCCTATCACTGAAAAATTGACAGAAGAGTGTAATATCATGATAGCACCCTTAGACTAGGTAATTTATCCCCTAAGGACTGGTTCCATCTCCCTTATTACTAAAAACCTGATATGCTCCTGAAAAATGCAGGAAAAAAAATACAGAGATCCTTGGGGGGTTAAATCTAATATTAAAAGATGTATGGAATATGCATTAGTCAGTCCAAACAGTAAGATATCAATTTTAATCTTCCTTTGTCATCAATGAAATTCCCGACTGAACCTTCAAACTCGGGCTTCATCTCTTCTTTAGGTTAAAATGCTTCAAATTTGTTTTTAATGCATTAGTATTAAACCCCATCTACATTTCACTGGGGTTTGACATGCTACATGTACCTTCATCTACATGCAGTTCAGCTTCCTTTTTTTTTAATTTTAAATATTAAAAATTCAATGTTGATTATATCCACGGAATTTGCAGATTTAGAAATTGGAGAACAATTTATACAGTACCACAAATGACCCGTTAGTAAAACCCGATTTCAAATACGAAAGAGATCATCTTCAATGCTAATTAAACCCAAGATGAAAGAGGAAAATAAAGCTTTTGTTTGATTCCACACATCAAGCCAAAGCGCATAGAGACATGCAATTATGCCTATGTGTTATGGGCTATACAAACATGTTTAATCATTATTATTATGTTCTATCTGCTATTAAGTTTCCTAGCATCTGAGATAATACACATGTATCCATTATGCACGTACAGCTACCCAGGCATCGTTTAACAATGTTAAATCTGAGATGCATGGCCCTACGTGTTATCAGTGTCTGTAATATCGTGTAATATTGAAGCCCTAAAAAAATTGCGCTTCAAAATGATCATTAAGTGCCTCAAAAAAGTAAAAATCTTTGAGTGACCGGTTTTACCATACTCATTTTCCCCAATAGACTGTAGTGTTATAAAAACTGTTAGGAAAACAAAAAATGAAATTTTGATTTCCAATCATAAATATCTTGATAATCAGAGAGGCGATCGGCTTGTAAAAGTCATGGGATTCCTGACTGACCTACAGCTTTATAATTATGATTGCAGCATGAGCTTAATCTAGGATTTTGTTTCAGAATCTGAGGCAATGTTACCAAGTCACTTTAAACCTAACAAGCATATGCTGCATGCGGGATAACCGAACAACGAATGCATCGTCCCGTATTAAACCTCTCACATGACAAGACGTTCACATTTTACCTATTCCTCTCCCAAAATAACCATTTGTCGGTGCTCTCATTCTCCCGTGAACCCTAAAACGATACGCCGACTTATCAATGAGCAATGAATAGATTTGCAGCGCCAGGGACGATAAACAACCCGCTCCGTCATGCCGGATGGAGACATTGCCAGGAAGGGATGATGTTTTCTTGCTTTCGCATGATTGCAGGAGAATCAAATCAACTGGGTACAGCTATATTACATGTAATTTCATGCAAGCTCTAGAACGTGCGATTACTGTGCAATGTGTCTTGTTACTTGCAAAGGCAAAATGATGAAAGTGAAGGTAGTTTCGAGATGGAGCTATTGACGATGATGACATAATGATGCTATAATTATGATGTAACAATAATAATGATGATGATGGCGGTGGTGATGGTGATGGTGATGATGGTGATGATGATGATGATGATGATGATGATGATGAAAACTTAATATCACTCCCTAACTATATTTTGCTCTTACTTTTCAGTTATTTTCTTGTTTACCCGGCCTGTAGCCAAAATAATCATATGCTCAGCAGCTTCAGACAGGACATTTCTAAAAGGGGGCATTTATAAGGGCATTTTTAAAGTATAGTGAATGAAGGATTCCCTTGCTAGCATCCTTCTAATAGTAACAAAGCAAACATCATTCAGCTGAATGCAGTGGGAGGAGGGCATGTGCCCCCAAATGAATAATGGAGGGGGAAGAGACGGAGAGAAAAAGAAAGGGAGAAGTAAAACAAATGTGGAAAATAAAGGAACCCCTCCCACATCTATTATACCAGTGGCCCGTTTCATTTAGTTTCCACCATATATAGGACCCCCTCCCCTGCCCAATCAATGACAGTGACCCCCAATGGCTAGCTGTGCTCATGCAGCATCACTGTCTAAATGTATTCAAGAACAGCAGTGTCTGGGCTTCATCAACACATTCATTACATCATTAAATCTGTCTGTATTTCAAACAGAAATCATATCACATAAAAATGCATGTAAAAATTCAATGACAGGCTTCTACTAGCTGGAGAGTTAACCAACATGTAAATCATCATGATAAACATTCAAATTCAAATCTGGTGACATGTTTGTATGCAGTTGAGTGTTAAATGTATACACTATACTTGCATGCCTTCTATGAAAGAGCAGGGAAATATTCTATTGCTACCTCTCATCATTCTATCTCCCCCTCCCTTCATATTGCGTAAGTGTGTCCTTGTCAAAGTTGGTTCTATCATAAATAAGATGACATTGTATTTAATGAAACTATGAGATGATATAGTCCCAAGAGTGGGAATGAACTGATGTATCACTGTGGACACAAAGATAGTGATCAAACATTGTTATTAAAACTCCTGTACCACACGTATCACTTTAAGAAAAAAACAGACAGCAATGGAAGTGAGATGTGAACACATGCTACAATTCACAATTTTACAATTGTGTAATTGTGTCAATAGAGAAAGAATGTAGAGAGCGAGCGAGTGAGAGAGAGGGGGGAGAGAGGGGAGATAGAGGGAGGAGAGAGAGGGAGGAGAGAGAGAGAGAGAGAGAGAGACAGAGAGAGAGAGAGAGAGAAAGAGGAGAGAGAGGGGGGAGAGACAGAAAGAGAGAGAGATTGAGAGAGAGAGGTGGAGAGAGAGAGAGAGAGAGAGAGAGAGAGAGGGGGGAGAGAGAAGACAGAGAAGGAGAGAGAAGATACAGACAAAAAAAAAGACAGACAGAGAGAGAAGGGAGAAGAGAGATGGAGGGAGACAGAGAAAGAGAGATGGAGGGAGACAGAGAAAGAAAGCTGTAGACAGTGCAATGCACTTGGCAATATTTCCAGCCTTCATGCCGTTGCCATGGTAACCCATCAAAGTCGGATATTGCAGGCGTGTTAAGTGTATATAAACATCAGCTCCGTGATTGTGTGGTATTTTATTGCACTAATTGAGAGAGCACATCATACCGCCTCTGTATACAGCAATAATCACCCACAAAGTTGGATACTACATTTTCCTGGATAATTCCAAAGTAATATTGATTCCATCATCCTATGTACATTTAAACTATTTTTTCTCGTTCTTAATCAGTGCTGCATTATGTTGACGATTATTACATTTCAAACCTAAATGGAATCATGATTACTTTAGTCCTTTATATACACCTGTAGACAGGTGGTCTACACAACATCCCCTTTGATGAAGATTTGAAAAGGAAGAACTGTGCTATATGTAAACAAAATATGTGGTCTTCATATGCTTAATGCTTATTAAATTTTGGATTTATTTGTTCTGATTCTAAAGAACTGGTATTAATTCCATAAAATTCACTTTCACTCATCACTCTTTTCACACACACTCTCATGACCAACTTTCAGACCTTCTTTTTAGATTATCACATTGCATTGTTGGATTCTTATACACACATGTGCATCATCTTCACTCCCTGGCAAGTTAATCTAAACAGTGAGGGCAGATGGGAAAATTGTCTTTCAGCATTCTACCAGATCCCTACCTCTATCCTGGGTATGGAGTGGCTTGCTCGTTGCCACAAGTGAAAAGAATGGGATATTTGACCCCAGCCCAGTGAACTATTGGCTACGCCGAAACACCCTTGCTTACATCTAAACTTTCACGATCTTTGGTATCATAACTTCCTCATTTTAATAAACATCGTTAATCTTTGGATAAAGAAAATGTTTTACTTTGTCTGCTCAAAGCTAGAAAGGCATTATCTCATATCATTTAACACAGCATTAACGCCCCTCTGGCTCTCCACAGACAACTTGTTTTATACAACTACTCCTAGATCCTCATCAAATGATTGGTCATGTGCGGTCACGTGTGATTCATTTACTGAGCCTATTGCACGCTTTTTCATGAAAAAGCATGCAATATTTTCCAGTTCTATCCAACGATTTTTCAGTGCTGCGCAGTAGTGCGCGTAGAGGTTAGGCGCTCAATACTGCGTGTATACACATGGGCCTATTCTTGCGCAGCACTATGCGTAAATATGGGTATAGATAGAGGTGCGCTTGCTATATCTATACTTATGTGTGCGCACTAAATTGAGACTTATTAAAACTTGAGATTTATTTGTCAGCCATAAACTGTCACAAAACAATCTTGAATTAATTATTTTCACATCAAATAACAAAGATCTAGGAGTTTTGTTGTATAAAACAAATGATGCATGTTTTCATTCGTTCATTATACGATCTATCCGTTGATGCTGTGTGTATCTATCGCACTCAGCCTAACGGCTTTGTGCAATAGATACACACAGCCTCAACTCGAGTGCGGATAGATCGTATAATGAACTCATGCGCATGCATCATTTGTATACTAAACAATAAAAACTGGGAACCACATTCAAAACCTTGTCCAGTGAAATATTCTGTTTGGATACAGGAGGATGTTACCTCTGTGTAAAATGATATGAGTGAATAATAATATCAATGATAAATGTTGATGTATAGAGCGCTTAATACGAAATACCGTCTCTAAGCAATTAACAGATATTATTATTACCCCGGTCATCGGATTCATTCATGCACAGTGTGCACCATCTCCACTCCCTGGGGAATATTCCTACCATATGGTCACCGTGAGGGCATATGGTCACCGTGAGGGCATATGACAATTACTATCACAAAGGAATGACCTTCAGGCTCCTAAGAGATGAAATCTACTTAGGTATTAATGATTCTATTTAAACTTCGTGGCAACAAGGAGTAATATTCACATTTTCTCTCATAAGAAAGTGGATTAAAGGAAAAGATGGATGTCTTCAAGACCTTACCTGAATCTGAGATATCATCCCAGTATGGAGAGTCAAATTCATAGTCCCCTCGCATGATCTGCTGAAAGAGCTTGGAGTCATTTTCATCATAAAATGGAGGATAACCGCATAATCTGATTGGGGAAAGGAAAGGTTAATGAGATAAGATTATTGCTTTATCTCAAGATGCAATCAGGTACCTGGCCTCAAACATTTTTGACATGTGGTTGATATTTGTAACAGTACATGTACTTATACTGAAGTTGTACTTTTTGAGGGTCAAAAGTGATTGAACTTAATCTGTACAGACATGAAATGCTAAATGCAACAGACAATCTTCAGAAATGATATGAATTCTTTAAAGAATGAATAATTTCTGATGGATTCTCAATGAATTGACAACATAATCATTTCGTTGACCAGTTTCTCTCTGGACCTATACGTTAAAATTCACCAATTCAAAATTTCCAATTTAAAATGAAGAAAAAAAGGTTGTCTTTATGAATATGCAACATCTGGCTTATTAGACTCAGAGTATTGCTTTGAAATGCAATCAGCATGCAACTATCGTAAAAATCTCAGAGCCTGAAAGACATTAACTCATAAAAAATTCGCCAGAAAATTAATGACGATCTGGCTCGTGATAAACAAAACAATTATACAGATTCTTAATTTTAATATCTTGGCAAGTCCAAGGTGTTTGGTCTTTTTGTGTCCTATGCATTGCCAAGTATCACAGGATAGGGAGCATAATTATTATTCAATGTATCATTTTCCTTCATATTTGATCTGATAAAGGCTATAGTGGGTCTTTGACTTGATGCAAACAGCAGGGCCCTGTAACTTTAAGAAACGTCCGTGACTGATTGCTAATTTGCAATACATATCTCTATGTACAATCAATTGATCACGGCATCAACCAATCTACAGCATAATCAATAGCTAGGCTTTGAGCACCGGGGGCCCTGGTATACTGGATTCTGTGATATAGTCTGTAATCTTAGGGACAAAAAATACCGTGGACTTGCCAATCTTTGGACTTTCGATCTGTTTACACACACCTTTGCAATATAGAGTTTGCTTTCCATAATCTTTTCTATACCATTAGGCATTAGTGTTATTCATAACATTGTTTTAACAAACTTTGAATATATAAAGGCTGTGCATAAGTGTGTAATGAGGTACTCGAGTACACTCCCAGTCCTACCCGCGAATATTCGAATACTCGGACGGCATGTTTTTTTGTTTTTTTGCCAACACCATACTACGTTGTAAGGTTCGTCTCCGAAAACCCACGCAATTTTACTTCGGTTGCAGTTGTGCTTTTGAATTTTTCACAAATAATAGTAACAATGATATTTTTTAAGCTAAAGATGACAGACAAATTTTCCTCCGAGTCCAAACAGAAATCCAGAGATTTGGTCCCAGTTTCTGAGTGGTGAGTTGACAGTGACACTTTGTATGATTGAGCTGGGAAACAATTTTACCCACGGTACCATGCCGGTGCTCTTCGGGCACAGGTGACCGTCGACCTGGACAGTGCCAGGTGAACAGGAAAAAAAAAAAAAAAAATGGCGGCCGCGTTTTCGAGTACAGAAATCATACTCGAGTAGTTGTCAACAGTGCGAGTACTTGAGTATTCGAGTACTTGTCGCAGCTTAGTATATATACAGTATCTCTTATACTGAAACCATAGGAAAAACAAAATGGAGAGCCCACTGATGACTAACTGCATGAACTACATATTGGCCACTTACAGAATGTATGTGATAACACCTATTGACCAGATGTCAATTTCCTTCCCATAATTCAGCTGCTTCAGAACTTCTGGCGCTACGTAACCAGGTGTGCCACAGGCTGTCGACATACCCTCCTGACCTTCGATCTTGGACAGCCCAAAATCACTGATCATGATTTTTGAATCTTCATCAGGACTGTAGAATAGTAGATTCTCTGGCTGTAAAGATTAGACAGAAAAGAGAAAGGAAGAAACAAGCAATATTATTAATTATATTCCATTTTTTTATAAAGCATATCATGAATGTAACAATGTACATAAAAACAAACAAAAAGCTTGGGAAAAATTTCACCCCGGCTTTATTACCATTAAAGGATGAATGGCAATTATTTTTAAGTTTGAAGGGAAAATCTCTCATAAAATTTAAAATGTGTTGACAAAATTTCATGAAAAACAATTACCGGTATTGCATAATAAAGCATTTCTTTACTTCTTATATTCAAATGTAAAATGCACAGAGACCAACATATTTTTTAAAGATCTGTGTACATTAACTAGCTGAAGCAATATGACAGCTGGGTGATAACATCTATAAATTTTAAAACACAAGTGAAAATCAAATTCCTAAATATAGCTATCAAAGCCTATTTGCAAGTAACGTACATCATGATAGGCATCACTGAAAATCCAGAATTTACATGATTTAAATGCTTGCATTGCTTTCAAACATCTGAAATAAATGCAAGACATCCTGTATGAATCTGAGAGACATAATTAATAAAAATATTCTTCCATTTCACTAAACATTTAAACAAAATTGAAGTTGATTTTTCAATGAATACAGCCACTAGAAAGAGCTTGACTTCATTTCTGCAACGTTAAAAAGTGCCTTTAACTCCTGCAGCTCCAAGTCAATTCAAAAGGCTATAGGCAGTGCAAAGGTTAACTTATCTTCATCAGATCATAATGGACAAGATACCAGAGGGACTGGTTCTATAATTACTTCATATATTCTCTCAATACAACATGATAATAAATGACCTGGGACTCTAGAGACAGGCAATACGATGGTCATGTATCTTAATCAGTGGCAATAAGGAATCATTTCGTGGCTGGGCACTGCCGACAGTACAGCTAGGGAAGACGCTCGCATACCAGATGGGTTTCAGAGAGACATACGACAGGCTTAAGAAGATCCACAGGGACTTAAATTACACCCACTCGTTTAGGCGTGGTGGCCGGATTCTACAGCGGTAAGGTGATGAAAGCTGCATTCTATAGCCATGGTTCATTGAAGCTTATGTTATAAAGTAGGCATGCATCACAAACAAAACGCAACAGGCAGGCAGGTGGGAGTTGCTCAAAGATCCTGATCTTGAAACTGGATGAACTTGTCTCGTTTCTTTCCTCTTATAGGAAAGGATAGGCTTGCCGAGTCAATCTTGGAGAGTAAAACTTGACATTTGTAGAAAATGTAGGTTAATTGTATTGTCTAGACTGAAGAATGTACCTGGGGATAAACCTACTTTCATAACTTTGACATAAATCTTCTCAGATGAGGCAAGATGGGGTATCTACTTCAGGACTTATAATACTTTATAAAGGCGAAGCATGACGGCCAAATGGAAGAAGGTAAAATATTTGCAAAACAGAAGAAGATGAAAAAAAGAACAAAAAAAGAACAAAAACAGAAGAAGATGGGAAAAAGAACAAAAACAGAAGAAGATGAAAAAAAGAACAAAAACAGAAGAAGATGAGAAGAAGATGAAAAAAAGAACAAAAACAGAAGAAGATGAAAAAAGAACAAAAACAGAAGAAGATGAAAAAAGAACAAAAACAGAAGAAGATGGAGAAAAGATGGAGAAAGAAGAAGAAAGAAGAAGAAAGAAGAAAGAAGAAAGAAGAACAAGAACAAGAAGAAGCACAACAACAACAGCAGCAGCAGCAACAACAACAAGGCAATGAAAATGAAGAAGATGGGGAAAAAGACGGAGAAGAAAAAGAAGAAGAAGAAAGAAAAGAAGAAGAAGAAGAAGAAGTAGAAGAACAACAACAACAACAACATCAACAAGAAAAGAAGAAGGAGAAGAAGAAGAAGAAGAAACAAACAGAGAATGCAAAGTCACTATTAGAACAGACTTAGGCCTATATATATATACACCTCACAAAATTCTCATTTCAATTTCTTTTCATTAGAGATACCCGTTTGTAAACTAGATGGTAAAGTTAGGAGTTGAAGTGTACGTTGAATGTGATGGTATATAATAGTGAAGTCCTGCCAACTATGGATTCCATACAAGATTCCATTGAAGCCTTAACCCAGTCAACTATGAAAGAAGATCTTGTAATGAATCCTTTCCAAACTACTTAAAGGCATAATCAACTCCAACACTGTACTGAAGAAATTAATGTTTATTTTAATAATATAATTGATTCAAGTAGATACACACTGGATCAAAAACATTGTTTTTAAAGAAATCATGTAAAGAATAATTTCTAAAAAATTATGGATTACAAATAATTCTTGAATGGGCAGGGTTATGTCAACATTTAAGAGGTTCCGGCCACATAAAATTAACATTAAATAATTTTTTTTTTCATTTGTTCAAGTCCAAGTTCAATCTTTGTTTGAAATTATAGGAGATGTCCATGTAGGTCCTACAACAGACTTTAAGTTAAGATACATTTTTAAAAGGTTGTTTTTGCATTTATCTTGTTATACATTTAGGAGAGTGAGTGAGGAAGGTACTAATACGGAAGAACAAAGAGAAAAGACCTCACAGAGTTGTGAATGTCAGCCTCCCTCATGAAAAATAAGTACAAATACACTGATCATGACAAGAATAAACTCCAAAGAGAATATTATATAACCTTCACAACCGGTTAAAAAGAGAAAAGATAAATGAAGCTAGATATGTGACTATCCACTTAATATTGCATTCAAACCACTGAACTGAAATATGAAGTATAGTCAAACATTCAAATTTTCCATCAATGTTTTTATAGCTACCTCACTATCTACAAATGACTAGAAATCTGCAAACACTCAAACTTTCAATGTTTTTTATACACAATTTAACAATCAATCTCCCTGTATATTATGGGCCATATCTCTTCCTCATGCCATCCATAATGAATTTCAATCAAAAATGGATGAAATTGAACATTCATGATCCAACCCCCAAGATGCTAGTCACCATAAAAACTAACAGCGTAAAATCCAGGGACGACAAGGCTGGCTGGCTGGCCTGGGCAAATGTTCGTTCACATAGAGAGGAATATCAGTGTCATGGATCATGCCTGGATCTAGTCCACTGCCTGGACTGTTTCCGTGTCGCGCCCCCAATCAGCTGATAAAATAACACACCCTCAACGCTAAACCAGAGACAGTCCTTGCCTCTCATTCTCATCCTTGATTTTTCGACGGGTGTATTTTCGGGTCGCGCGATCTGTGTGGGATGTGTGTAAGGGAGGAGGACATAGATGACTGAAGAATAAAAAGATATAAAAACGGACAGAATCTGGACTAGCCTGGATCCAGTTACAGGGGGGTATCAGTCTTACCAGGTGGATAAAATGTAAGATAACAAGGCTATAATCATCTGTTTGAAGTCAGAACTCAGAAGGGCATCGACTCTGTCTTAAATTATATGAATTTTACACCCTTTTTGTTCCAAAGTCCAAACAGATGTTTAGTGGGAGGGGTCATATTAGCTTCTTTTAATTCACATTGCCTTCCCCGTCTCGATCCCTTCTTTCCCTCTCTCTTTCTATGTTTTATCTTTTTCTTGAGCTTCATGTTTTCTACTTGAAATCTTAAAGCATGATGGTTAAAACTAAGGAGTTAACAAAGATCTCTGTGATATATCCCTCATTAACTTCTTTGTTCTCACAATGATTATGCAATTGTTATGCCCATCAGGTAGCTAGGCGAAATGTAGTTACTGAGGTCTGTTGAAAGAAAGTTCTTTTTTAACATATCTGAATACAAATGTACCTAACTTTAAGCCTCATTGAGAGAGATTATATATATGCATTTAATAGCTCAAAATCCTAACAATGTGGTTCTACCTCTCTATGACAAAATTAAGATTTTCAACAATTGTGCATTCACGTGCCACTATGCACTACATTTTGCAAAGCAACTATAATTTTTTTTATTAAAATCTGATATCTTGCTGGATTTTACCTGGGAGCTATTCTGGTGATAATCCTTTTCTACCAACTAAAATGACTTGCAGTACTTTTCCAGAGAACCTTTCATAAGGAGAAAGAAATCATCACTTGGAAAAAATGGAAAACTTGAAATATGTTTTTAACAAAAGCAGGTTTTTGCATCTATTGGGTCCATGCACTTAACTGTTTATATAATTGATGCTAATGTGGGACAACAACAGCGCTTAATTCCATTTAATCTGCAAAATGGTGCAAAAACACTTTGTTGGCACGTCACCACACCCCCATAATACTACCAGATCATTGTTTAATGATTAATTTTCAACATCGCCCAGCTTCACAAATGGCACAAGACAAAGTACAGTGAATCATCGGCCGTCTGCAAGAAGACCGTTACCGCCATTGACAATACATACACACGCGTAGCTCTTATGGTCTTCTTGCGGACAGCCGATGAAATACAGTACTGTAGTCGTGAGAACAGACCCTAATTATGCATCACACCTTGTTTGATTTCCATTAGTCCATTTCAGATTGCCAAATTGACTTTCACACCTCACGTGACATGTTGTATATATGAGATATACTCCCTCATGAGGCCGCCTTTTACAGGTAGGCCGGCGCACTGGTTCGATCACCACATCCCATACACGGATTACCTCATTAGTGGATCAAGCTTTTATTTCAACTGGTTTTATGGCTTAGAATTGCTATCACTTTCCTGGTAATTTTTTGTATAACTATTAACCAATCCATCATGTTTTTTTAGATTAACTTAATTGGTTTGATCAACAAAAACTGAAATAATTTTATGCTTGCTTGTATCAACACTGTGTATTAAGGCCATCATGAGATGAGGGTCTTTTGAATTCATATTGTCTAGACAAGAATTTTATTACAACAAATTTATTGTTAAATCTTTACTTGAACCCTAACCTCTAAGAGAACAATTTCACAAGGTTCATGCATACAATGGTTATTGGTACCATGACCCCTTCAACTGTTCCTGGCATGTCCCTTCATTTGTAAGTAAGGAGTACGAATATGAAATCAATGTGCAAGAGCATTCTGTGTTTTTTAAACTTTTTCTCTTCCTTCATTATTATTTCTGCACTGCCTTATCTTATGGTACAAATACCATAAGATAACTCTTCTGTGCTTTACTGACCCTCCCCTATTTTAATATCCCCCCCCCCCCTTCTACTTCTGCTAACTTAGCTTCTACTCTTAAAATTAATAACCTCGTTTCTTCCACTTTTCTAGAAATTTAACATCTTGTAATACACAGTATTGCTCAAAGTCAAAGAAGGAAGGGTGTTGTTCATTGAAATCTCTCTAGTTAGCCTGTAACACAAGGTTGATGATCAATTTTCTTCTATAAGCTAGAAAAGGGCAAATGTAGGCCAGAAAGAAAAATATGTACATAAGGATTCCTTTCATCCATGTCTAGACACAATTTTCAAGTTGTGCAAAATTTCATATCAGCCTCTCATGACCTTAAGGTATTGACAAAGACACTTGACTTGCCGCTCATCCTCAATACCATATCAGTCCATTTATTTCATGTCCACTGGGGATGGCATGCTTCAAAACTTTTCTTTTATATATCATTGAAAAGAAAGAAAACTTTCAACATCATTGGGAATGGTCAGAGAGGAGATTAAAACTTGTCAGCTCTCCGCAGAATAAACATCGGTCCTATCTTCCGCAATCATCGAAATGGGTATCCTCAGGAGCGGTGATAAAAAGTGTTATTCGGCACACCTCAAATGCAGATAAGCAGTCTCTCGGGCCAGACAACGGAGGTCATCACGGTTCAGGAGAGGGCATGTCCCCACGAGAAAGACCTTTGCCAATGTCCCGGGGATCACCTTGGGTGAATGTGGTGTACAAAACAACACTTAGTCACACAGCCAAAGTACTTGAACAGAAGATGAATAGAAACATATACAATCTAGCCTGTGAAAAAAATGTGATCTCTCAATGGATCACAACATGCAAGTCTTCATGAAAAGGTGCAGTCTCACTGTCTATATCGTGATTATCGTCCACTGCCCAGGAGCTAGAAGGGCATTAAATCTCTGTGAAAGTACAGTTAAAATCCTTTTGGCTCTCAGCAGACAATTCATACCCCTTCTAAATTTGATGTTTTTTGTGCTCTTCGTAACTCAAGAATGAAAGGTGGGCTGTGTTGAATGCTTTTAGATGTATACGGTAAGCTTTAATATGTCCCATTCTCAAGAAACATAAATCGAGACAAATCATTTTTCTTTACATCTTTGAAAAATTACAAAACTTGGCGAGACATGAAATTAACTCCTACGCTTTTACAGAGTTCATGCACTTCTCGTTTTCAATAGATAAGGTAAAGGTTCCTTCATTTCACATAGATTTGCATGATGCCCTCCTAGCACTAAACAGATGATAATCATGATATGAGAGAAATGAAATTAAAGGTAAAAAACAGTTTTGGAAACGCCCCTCTCTCAAAAAAATGAAATGGAAGCTCTCATTACCATTCATGTGAAAGAATATGTTTTGACTAATACGTGATGATACAAATTTTGCCGGGAAAGTCGTGAAACCACCTACTAATTGATATATTTGATAAATTATTATATCTATTGGGACCAAATAGATATCGCGCACGTCGTCGCGTAGTCCCATATACATCTTTCTGTGTACAGTGCTTGTAACTTTATGAAGACTGGGCCAAATTTCTTATCATTTTGATGATTCCAGAACCTTGCAGTACACACCAATACTTATATGCTAGATGATCAACCTTTTCTGATCGATTCCACAACGTTTCTTTCACAATGCAATCGCATGACCAGAACTGGTCTTTATCTTTAACTCCTACACTTAATACAGAGTTACTACACTTCTGGTTTTCAATAGATTATATAAAGGTTCCTTGATTTCACAGAGAGTTGACGCCTTCCTAGCTCTACACAGACGATAATCATGATATAGAAACACTGTAAAAGGACTCAGAAATTAGAGAACCTTAAAGACAGGGGTTGTTCATAATCCAGGTTGTTGCAGAGGCAAACATGACTGTACATTGCCACACTAATTCCCTTGGATAGGATTTTGGAACCAAGGATCCTCGTTTGCTTTAATCTACAAAGCATACTTCATTTTGTAGAGAAAATCACTGTTAATACACATTAAGCTTTTATACTGTTTTTGCTAAAAAATAACTACAAATTCTCCAATATTAACTTGCTTTCTTGTCCATCTCAGGTTTTACAAAGTCAATAATACATGGATTGTGCTTGCAGGGCAACTACTAAAGTGGGTATCATCAAAGATGGGCTCTTCTTTTCACGGTGAAGATTTTATCAGAGCAATGGGGACAGCTCTGACATGAAAGCTCTTAGCTAATTGTGAGTGTGGTGCATGGTTGGCTAGTCTGCAGATTGGCTCTTAATTGACTGCACTAAATGCCAAGATGTACAAAGCTAGGGCATGACTGGTGATCGGAAGACTAGAAATATCATATCGCGGGGGCTGACACTAACAGGGCATCAAGGTCAAATGACCCTCTAGAATTTCAAAAAGGTTTCAATTTTTTCGCAATTGTTCCATTAATCGTATGTTTACTCAGTTGACTCAGGCCTGTGGGTTCAAAATACAAAGTCTGCCAGACACAACAATTCTTAAGATGTAAACAGGATCTGTTGGGTCAAACAGGCCTTCTCTGATCTATAAGATTGGTAGGTTTTGATCTGCAATAAACTCGAGAAAATTTCACCTTCATTATTCTGTTCATAACAACTTGACAACCTTTTATTCCAGGAATATGCTCCACATGTGAATATAATTATTGCAAATTATAAAGCAAGTAAAAGAATCGGGAAATTGGAGAGTTCAAGGCACGTTTTTCCTCAAATTTATCAGTCTGATAGAGAATGTGGAAAATTATTCACAAGGCACAACAAACAAAACAAAACAAAATGCATTCCACCAAGCCAGCGAAAGTAATGTATCCTACATAACTGATAGGCAGAGAGAAACTTGTAAAACAAGAGAAAACCATAACATGTTTATTTCACCCAGAGCGTATTGTACTGTATGCTTCAAAGCCTTTTTCTGCTTATTCTAGCATGGAGGCACTTATTTCAAGCTCTATAAATCTGCACGTGACTACATAATTTATACTGTCTGCAAAGAGCCAGAAGGCATCAACTCTGAAGTACATGTACTACTTAGTTTACGTAGAACTGACTTTCTACAGATACCATACACAGACATGCAATATTAGCAGGTTCTTGGCAATATGCCACTCAAACTGTTTGTTTGTTTTTTCTTTGAAAAAAGTGATTTATTGTTTTATTTCACAGTACATATTCCACAATGAAGCAAGTGAAATTGGGCCATTACCAAAAAATGTTTAATGCTACAAATTTTAAAGGAAAATGTGTAATAAAACTTCCATTAAGTAATGTACTGGCAAATCCAAAATAAATGCTTTCTATTAGTAACATTAAACATTCTAATGTGCTTCTGCAAATGTTTTATGTATTTTTTCATTTCTGTCAACATTTTACCATCTACTTTAGATGTACACAGTGTACACAGTGTACTCAGGTAATTGAATACATGTATGTGGATCAAGAGCGTCAGGACCCCCTCACGATTTTTCCTAGGGGGAACATCATATCAAATGTCCCCCCTCCCCATGTTTTGTCAGAAAAGAAGGGGGACCACCCATTTTGAATTTTTGTTAATTTATTTTTAATAACTTAGTGCTCACACTACTCCCCCATCAGCCTCAGCCACACCTGTTGCCATTCTCTCATTTCCCTGTTTTGCTTTTTCTGTATCATCTCTGCTTTAAAATTTTAGGGCTTGGTCTAATGAAAAGGGGAGAAAACAATTTGCAATCCAAAATTAGATATACTTACAATTTACAAATTTTGCTGAAAAGGCTGATTTCACTTGCCCCTACAAGAAGAGAATTAGGGATAGAAAGCTTTGCATGTCCATGCAGATAAGTGCTCTGTTCATTTGTTTGCCTATATCAACATATTATAGGTACCCTATGAAAACAGACTTATATATTACACCAACAAATACATGAAAACTGAACGCATATAAGGATATATCATATAGAAAATAATATGAATAGAAAAGAAATACAAAATCAGCCTACAAATGAAAAAGAAGAAAAAAAAGAAGCTCCAGTGGAGAAGAATGTTGTTTTACATCAGGTACAAGTATCCAATGGGGATCCTTTCTTGTATGCATTTTGAAAGTGGTCTATTTTGAGGAAACTCAGGAAAGTCACATCCATCAACCTGAAACATCTTCACATTTCTGAATCCCTTCGGAGACGCAGCCCTTCTCTTGAACTTTTGTGAGAATGTCGTCACAGCCTGCTTCATGGATCACTACATATGTAAGCTTCTACCTGCAGCATTGTTTGCAGTCTTAAGAACTTCTAGTGGGCAAATTACATTGATCCCTTTGGTACGACCAAGGTTTTCTGTTTGCTAGTTTGTTTGTTTGTTTGTTTGTTTGATTGTTTTGTTTGTTTGTTTGTTTGTTTGATTGTTTGTTTGATTGTTTGTTTGTTTGATTGTTTTGTTTGTTTGTTTGTTTGTTTGCTAGTTTGTTTGTTTGTTTGTTTGTTTGTTTGTTTGTTTGATTGTTTTGTTTTATTTTTACAAATAATTGCACCTCAATGTTCAGAATGTGAATTGCATACAGTATTCGTTGCTAGGTAGGACACACATTATAATAGTTGATCTTTGTGAATTAAAATTTTATTTATATATATATATATATATATATATATGAATGAATATCCAGCTAACATGTAGCCTAATGAAGATAGAACATGTTTTTACCAGCTCCATATCCTAACAATGTGGTTCTACCTCTGTGTGATAAAATTATGATTTTTAGTAATTACACATTTTGTGTTCTGGACGCATCTTTTGGGTTACCTTAATTCAGCCAGGGCTAGACATGAACTAAAATATAGGAAGATTTTGTTGTATTAAACAAGTTGTCCATCTTGTAAAAATATTACTAATCATAATTTAATATGAATTCTATTTTCCCTGGACTCCTGTTAATAGAGAGCCCTGCAAATTTACACAAATCAATAGATATTGAGATCTACCATAAACTTTTACTGTTTAATATTCCTACTAAAAGCTACTGTAATAGGTATGATGACAATCTACAACATCTTAAATGGGTCTGATACTTATCATATTGCATGGAGGGGAAATGGGTCACAATAAAGAGGAACAATGAAATCTAACTGAATGTGCATGGGTGGCTCATGCCGCTAATATTGAGTGTGAACGGGGGCCATGTGAACACAGCTAATGTGAACACAGCTAATAGTTGACTGGCCAGGATCACTGCTGCCAAAGTAATACGATTAAAATAGATAAAGGCAATCTATGGCCACTTTTCAAGATGAGAGGCTGCTATTAAATATGAGTGTCAAATATGCCCATGTAGCTGCTATCTGAAAGTGAGAATGTGGCCCATGTCGCTTTTATGAGTGTGGAAGGGGCATGCATGTGAACACAATGAATGGGAGAATACCTAAGATTGCTGATGCAAAAATGATAATACTGAAAAAGATTAAAAGAATACTCGTGTGAAGAGGACCTACTTAAACACAAAATAATGGTTAACTGCCTGGATTGCTGCTGCCGATTGGAGATAGCAGCCCATAAAGCTACTACATAAATGTGGTTCCTATATGGTTCCTATCTAAAAGTGTGGAAGAAGCCCATGTGGCTACGATCTCTAAGCGTAAAAGGACCTAAGTGGCTACTATCTCTAACCGTGAATGAGGCCCATATGGCTATGCATCTCTAAGCGTGAACAAGGCCCATGTGGCTACTATCTCTAAGTGTGAATGAGGCCCATATGGCGATTATCTCTAAGCGTAAAAGGGCCTATGTGGCTATACTGTCTCCAAGACAGTGTGGACAAGGCCAATGTTGCCATCATTCCCCTGTAGCCAAGCTGGTTTGTGTGTTGTGTGGCAGCTTCGTCAACATTCATACTGTCACAACAAACCCAACCCACCGAAGTTGTGATTGTTGCACACGATATCTGGCAATCAGTAACCTTGTCGAAAACAAATGTCTCAAGGCAAGGCAGAGTAAATTGGCTGCTGAGAGCTAGAAGGTCCTTAAATCTGTGTAAAAAATCTTGGACTTGGAACCACATCCCTTTTCCATAAGGGAATTACCTGTCTTGCCACCTTCAAAAGATCCCTCAAAACTTACCCTTTTCCCCAGTGATCTATCTGATCTATTTCCTGTGAGACTTAAATTTTTGTCCTCTTTTCATATATTTGTGTTTGTAAGGGTTATGGTACTATTATTGTTTTTAGTGCTCCTAAATATTCTATATTATTATTATTATTAGAATGGGATGAGTAAATGCCCTTAGTTCTCTCTCTCTCTCTCTTGTTAGTTTATCTTGCTGTACCCATTAATCTATTCCCTTATCACATGATGAGAAGTACAAGGGCCTTATATAAATTTTAGGGGTAACACAATCACAAAAACTTTCTGAAAATCAACTCCCTTGTAATTGCATTAGTTTGATATCTTTTTCAAGTCTTTGTGTGTATTTTGGTTACTCAAATACTGATGTAGTCTTGTACATTTTATTCTGCTATTTCAATGTTACTACTTTTTAACATTTATTTTGGTTTAAAACAAATAGGAAATGAAAATAATAAACATTTCCATTTTCATATCTTATGCAAAAGACCATAGCATCTAGTAATATTGTGCCAGAAGGGTGCTAGCAGACTTTATATACCTCACTTTAGAAATCTAGCCATCTGATTGGTCGAAATTGGAGTCGTGATTTTAAGCCATGCCCCAACCACAGGGAATATCCATTAATTTGTGCCCTCATCCTCCTGCGATCCCGATTGGTTTACGTGTTAACCCTAATAAGGCCGGGCTATTTGAGTTCTTAATACGGCGGGGCCATAATGCCCCCTAAGATCTCGGCCGATCAATTTCAATTTTTTGAAAAAATTACTCATTTGCATATTTATGGTAAATTATGCAAATAAGGTCAAAAAATTAATATTTTTACCCATAAATCATATATTCTTCATATTTAAGCTTTCTTTTCCACTACATATATTTGTTAGACCATTTGGAATAATAATACGAAAAACAAATTTGGAAAGCTAGGTTATTCCTTATGTTATCTCTTCGTTTTGATAATTTCTTATGTATTTCATTGTTTTTTAACTTATGTATTTTATTGTTTTTGTTGTTTTATTTCATTTCTAACTATAATTTAACTATTTTGACCCCCAAAACAAACACCTAAACTTTAAACAAGACCAAATAACCAATGTTTTATCTCTTTTTAGGAAAAATGATATTTCCATATGTTTTGTTTTGACTTTGTAACGGTAGGTCCGATTTTCAAAAAAATTGTTTTAAAAGATGCGCAAGACTCGAAAGAATAAAGTCATGAAGCGGCGGGGCGTCATCCGTATGCGTTCCCGAACAATCAGAAAAATCGCGGGGCATGCCCCGGCCTTATTAGGGTTAAAATTGTCTTTGTGTGAGCGCGGACACCATACAGTAGTTTTTTTCTGCGATTCCCAAATGATTGAAACTTTCAGTCATTTTGCTAGCAAAGATCAACAGACAGTGTCTCAGATTTTCTGTGATGTTTTAACCAATCTTTACTCAATAAAAGGCTAAGGTAAAAATTCTCGGTCGATTTTTGTTTTAATTCGTACGATCAGCATATAAAAGTCATATCGACTGCTTTAATACTCTGATAATACGGCCCACCCAGGCGCGCCTCGGGGTGATGGCAACGGCTCAACTTCCCTTGAGCGTATAAAAACAGCCAGTCCTCTCGTAGCAGTCGATATCTCTATACTATTAAACTTCTTCTGACTCTATGTAGCCAAAATGAGTTTTATGCCCTTGTGGCTCTGAAGTTAACACATCGGTACATAATGTCATGCTAATATCATATATCTTCCTTTCAAATGACTTGGTATTTTGCTGACATGCAATACAAACTATTAAGACACTGATGGAGTGGACAAAGACTTTCCAATCAATCTTAGTTATTGAATATCAAAATATTTGCCGAAACTTTGCACAATTTAGTCAATAATCCTTGGAATTCTTTCTTTTGTTTTCTTTCTTTCTAACTTCTATACTCAGACTGCTTTAAGAAATATACCTTTTAGAGTGGCCCTTTTTATCTGTTCCTTAATATCAGTCAGATATTCTGATTCTCTTTGTTTGTACAGTATGCCATTATGAAAGAATATATTTTGGGAGAATAGGTCAATCTTTACTGCATGTGTGTAAAGTCATAAATCACATTCACATGTATCTATCATATCTGTGTACAGTGGCGGATCCAGGGTGGGGACCAGGGGGCACGGGCCCCCACCCCTGGCAAAAAAAAAAGAATTAAAAAAACAAAGATGGTAACCACAATTTTACCTTAAAAAAAAAAAAAAAGGCCCCACCCTTGGCAACAAAAAAAAAGGTATAATTTTACCCTTTTTTTTTGCTCAAGGGGGGGGGGGGATGTTGAGTTTTAAAAAAATAGTGCTCACTGCACAAGGCTATTAAAAATTTCTAGCATTCATTTTTTAAAGTCTTTGCGATAGTGGTGGCTGTACCCTTTTTCATTTTGAGTGCAGACATGGGCTACTTGTTATCTTCGCGTCTGCTGACTGACGGCCAATGAGTGACAGCTTTATCAATATAGATGTTGTTAAAACAATCGAAGCGCCCACAGTTTGTTTTTCTCACATCCTTCCCCCCTTGATTACCTTGTCAAACTTTTTTCACTACTTGATGCCTCAGTAGAGGTTTGGCAATATCATCTGAATTCTATGTTCTATGGTGCTTAATGTTTAAACCATATGGGAGGAAGAAAGGAGAATGGAGACTAAAGAGAGTACATATGTGCGCAAAATAGAGAAAAGGAGAAAGAATGAGAGAGAGAGTTAGATGGGAAGAAAGATAGATTATATATATAGATATATATATAAGGAAATAAAGATAAAGTTAAAAAGAAATGTGTGGTACGTGTGAGTAGAAAATTGGAATGGGGTGGACTCTAGAGGGCTTCTGGTGTGAGGGAGTAAAGCAATCAAGTGGAAGGGTGCTCATGGGTGTTCATGGGTTTACCCCCCCCCCCACATAGTAGGAAGCTTTTACATGTTCTACCTTGAGACAGTAAAATTCAGTGTGCAGGGTTGCTTTATTTTAACTGATATTGGCTATTCAAAGTTTCAAAATGTATGAAAGAAATATTAAGTGGGCCAGCGAGTACCTCATTGATTACATCAGTTAATTCCCGAAGTTTCACAAGTTTGGATTTAATCCTTCTTGAATGGATGTTTGGTTCACTATATGAAGAAAAACAGGCTTACTCTACAATCAAAATGAAATAAATGAACCATCTTTTTGGGGAGGGGGTGGAGGACAGCTTCAGTTCCCAAACTATCCACCCAGAATTGCCCCTCAGAAGAGAGGGAGCGACTAAGCTAACCTTCTAAGTGTCTCAACATGGCTTACTGTCTTGCAATCTCCTTTTAATATTAAGTTACATAATATCATAGGAAAAGGGGGGGGGGAGAAATAGAGAAATTAGAGGTTACATCAAATGAGTTTCTGTGTAATTGAGTTTGTCAATGCAAACAGCACTCATTAGCCAGATGGGGAAAAAACTGTGACCTCTGGTCCCATCTGCCTGCTTCTGTGCAACCATTCCTCGATCAAACACAGCATGAACAGTGTGCACTTGTTCGAGATAAATCAAAAGCAATTTGGGGAAGAACATTCTCCAAACAGTAATACAAGTTAGACTGGAAGAATAGACAGACATGGTTGAATCATAAACGGTGAAACCCATTAAGCCTAGGCCAAGCTTAATTACACTAATTTAGCCCCGACTGAAAGAAAAGGTCATGCCTTTGATGCCAGGGCCCGCAGATTCAGTGAATCGCAAGGCTTTGAAATTAATTGCTCATGTACATGAGATACAAAATCAGTATGCAACATTATGGATTGAAACAGACAGATGTTGCTTTCATATTGTGAAGCAATTACCAACACAGTGCCCTTGTTGCACATTATCTCCGTGGGCCAACTATTTGAGAAAGTTATTGCATTAAAACAAGCCACATGTGAACACATTCATGCCTTGTCAAGCTGGTTCACGTATCTGCTACATGCACTTAGATAGGCTACCATGCATGGCAGTTCCTCAATTCTTCACCCATGAGCCTCACTCATGATCAAATATCTGACAAACAAAAATGAATAGGACATTTTTCAAAGGATTATATACATCTAAAATATCACAGGCTATTAATATTATTCAATTTTCATTGAGTTACTGACACCATAACACCAAATATGTTACAGCACACTAGACAGTAAGAAACCAAACAAAGAACATTGAACCATTCTAAAAAGAAAGGATAATTAGGGGTATTTGCAGGTAATTAAATATAAGATAAACTAATTTCTACTGACATAATCAATATTAGTCCTTTGAACTTGAAATATTTTTCATGCATTTTAAAAGGGAAATCATGTTCAATTCAACTTATTTTGTTTTACCTTGAATTGAACAGTGTTTTCAAATCTCCACAGAATTTTTATTTGTCCCTATTTTAGGATTTCAGTTGTGTTAATTTAATTATTCTAGCACTACCCCAATGTTCACAAGAAAAACAAAACACAACATCAGTTTCTTTTGTGGTCAAGCTTCTTTACAATTTTACAAAAGAACCAAATATATAAGTAATAACATACATGCAGCATAGGGCATTCTTTGATAGCTACACCTTTAACAGAGGCCCTTCCCATGCATTCGCATCAAGGTACTTTCTAAGAATATCTACCCCCTCTAATGAAATAATTATCGAGGCCTATGTTGGTACTTAAAAACATGAGAGCAGTAATACGATTGGCATTCAGTCCTACTAATTGTATTTCAGATGATTACGGGCACCGACTCTAACTAGTGCAGACGGAATGTTTGACATTCTTCTGTCTTGTTGGCTACACATTGAACTGTTGCCTATGCGAAGGTCCTCTTCAAAGACTCCACAGAGACAGACTAGGTCACATGAGCATGCAATTGTTGTTCATGTGAGTCTATGGTTTCATAGTAGGCCTGTCCTCATCAGCTCGAGTTTGCCAAATGGCCCGCTATTCTGATTCGGGAAATTAGCCCGATCACAAAATAGCGGGATTTTTAGCAGGTGAAGACGCAAATAGTGGGCTATTTGCTTGGGAAATCTTCCCAAGATATCTTGGGCTAGTTTGCAAAATAGCCCGCTATTTGTCCGGTGCGTCTTCACCAGCCATTGAGCTTGAGTTTCGAGTTGATGAAGCGAGTTTGGAGCTGATGAAGACGCGATTTGTAACTTCGGGCTAATTTCCTGAATCAGAAATAGCGGGCTATTTGGCAAACTCGAGCTGATGATGACAGGCCTATGAGCTACATGTATCATGATGAATACCGGGGGCAGAAGTCAGAATTGCAAAATGAATGGCCTAAAATATCCACTTTTAGTGGATGCTCCAGATGGCTATTTCAAAGTTTTATAGCTCAAAACAAACAAAAAGTCTTTTTCCAGGAGATTCACAGATAAAAAGAAAGAGAAAATTCATCCCAGTTCAGAGCTTGAATCAACAAAATGTTGCATCCTTCATAAAACAAAATAGAGCAGTTGAAATGAGGTTTGTCAATCCAAAATGTCAATGCCATCTTCTAGGGCCGCATCAAAATGTGTGATCAACAACCAAGACCGTAGAAAGAAAGACTGTAGGAAGAAAAACCATTTATAATTATGCAAGTTCTATCCACAAAGTTGTAGGGAAAAAAAGTTGATTACTGAAAGATTCCAGGGTCCTGTAGTGAGGATCATTCACCATCTTTAGCAGGTCTTCATTTACATGAGAAGGAAACATTTTGTAAAAGTTTTCCCTTCTACGTTTAATTTGTAAGCACTCCTGGGGATGCTATAACTGATCCTTGTGATGCAGCCATATACAAAAGAACTATTGTTAATACTTTAAAAAAAGATTATATGAAAAATATCATATAAGTATCAAAGCATTGAAGGCATTTGTAAGCCATATGGGTGTGCCACAAGGGTCTTTTACAGGAACACTACTATTCCTAAAAGGAAACTTTAAATGAAACTTGAAAGTACATATGCGTAATTACATTTCTAAAATGTTTACATAAATAAGTAGTATAAAAAAGTAAATACCCTGTGCTACAAGTTCACGGAAACCTTCAGCCATCTTTCAATTTTCACTGATTGTCAGAATAACATGTCTTTTGCAGGTTTGCTTACCTTAAGGTCTCTATGTACTATTCCTTTGCCGTGGATGTACGTGGTAGCTTCGAGTATCTGTTTCATTATCTCACTGGCATCTTTTTCTGTGTAGTTACCTTTGGTCACTATCCTATCAAAGAGTTCTCCACCTGATACTCTGTAGATCAAGATAAAAATATGGGGAAAAAATTGCTTTAATTTTTTTTCTTCAAAATGCTTTAGTTGTGATGTTCATGAACTTCAAACAATACTCTAGATCAACACAAAAATGTGGGAAAGATTTCTCATTTTTACAGACATGAATTCAAACACGTTAATCTATGGTGGCTCAGATCTAAAACTGGTCAATCAGCAATTACAATGCATACATGAATTTAAAAGAATAAACAGTAGTCCTCTCTTCCTCTTTTTCTACTTTCTTATTATGTCTTCCTCCCTCTTCCTCTATTTATCTCCCCCCCCCCCTCCTGATGTAATATTATGCTCTGTAATATGACAATGATATCCATATAAAGGAGCATAGCTCACTTTACAAATGAATCAGTTCATTTTGATAGCAAAGATGCTAATACAGACACGTATGAAATGGAATGATGCAAATATACACATAAATTTACATAATGTTTCTCCCTTTTCCTCTATTTCTTTCTTTCTCTATCTCCCTGACGACGCATACATTATCTCCATCTCATTCATCATTCATGTATAGTTACAAGATAACTTGATATCTTATTATTTCTCTTCTCTCACGTCTCCCTCCCCCTCCTCTTCTCTCTTCGGCTTCCACTTGTGAGTAGTAGTACATGGATTGAACGATGCTTTCCAGCGAATGAGAGGATTTCAAAACAAATTGCACAGTATCCTCCCGCACACTTGGTACTAATATCCATCCCCTTCAGGCCATAAACCGACGTTTCATAACTCACTCAAAACAGTTACCATAGAAACCACGCATCAATTCACTTCCTATTAAAAAACTACTAAATGATCTGTCTACTCAAGTATGAGTTGAATAAAACAGTGGTTTTGTCGTTGGTGCATTGAATAAGTAAACTGAGGCTTTGGAAACATGAATGATTACATAGGGATATACTGCTTAGGTAAAAACAAAAAGACTGTCGTAGAGTACATCTGGCTTGATATTGCAGTTTACTTTCTAATACAGGGAAAACCCACTTCAATATAAAAAGAAAAGTGGAAATTCTACATGTATGTGATTTAGAGAAAAAGAATAGGAAATCATGTTTTCAAGTTCCTTTTATGTTCTAAAAAAGCCAGATTGCCAGATGTTGTATTTTCTTCAACTACATGTACATGAGGTTTCTTAAAAGAATAAATATGTTGCTTTAAAAATTGTTTATTGCTTCTCCTTTTTAAAAAAAGACATTGAAGTCAAAACATCATTTTCACCTATACATTTCTCCCACTGATACTAAGTGTGAAATATGATTCGTGTAGCTTTTCATACAAGGTCACATGCTCAAGAGGTACTCGACTGGCAGGACCAAGGTTTCAACAGTCCATCCATATTGTATGTACATACAGTGCAAAAGAGTTACCATGTATTCAGCACCTTTTGTATTTTTCATGCAGCAAAATATTTGAATTTCAACTGAAATGTCTTATGAGATTCGCATAAATTCCATGTCATGGATGTTTCTGGTTTTACAGTATTGATCATATGGTACCTCGGGGGTGTTTCACAGAGACTTAGATCGACTTTAAGTTGGACTTAACTATGGCAGGCCATTCATGCCACTGTTTGCTCTCACCATTTACTGGCATTGGTCTCTCAAAAGATGTACAAATCATGGTCACAAATCTACAGAATTTACATTTTTTGATAATTCATTATTGATGGAAAAAATATTATCTAAAGATCATAATGGCAAGAGCAACCAGTGGCATGAACGGCCTGCCATAGTTAAGTCCAAATTAAAGTCGATCTTAGTCTTTGTGAAACACCCCCCAACCCTTTAAGCTCGATGTCATTCATCTGCATCCTAAGGTATAATCAGGGGAAAGGATTGGTCTGCAGGTTCGGATTAAAAAAAGTTCCATAAAGCCTTGAGCTTAGTAACTTTGTCAGTCTCTAGCTGGCTATATATCAAGCAGCTTATGTACAGGGCCTATGTGCAGAGTGCAGTCTTTGGTCTTGCAGTTCAGACCCTATCGCATTCCAACTGACAAGGTCAAGCGTTTGTGCCTGCAAACTAGGACAGGATAGTCTTTAACCTTGGGTGTACCTCCTCCCCCTCCTATCCATCCTACTTGAACTTTTCCTCCCACATAGTTGGCAAGACAGCCTGAAGTGAATGACCTCAGAACACAAGGGATAATCAACGAACACGATCGTCCATCGATCTTTTAGGTCGTACATCATTAGTTGAGACCATGAGATCTGTTCATAAATGCCTTCCAATCCCACTGCTGTCACTAACTGTATCAACCCTCCCCCCCCCCCACCCTCCTCCTTCATGTACATGGCAAAGTTAAAGCACTCAGCCACCTCATCCATTTTGTTTACCCACTCCCTACTGGAACTGCTTCCTGTATTAAACATAATGGGAAATATGATAATTTGGCAGTCAATTGGTTAATGCAAGGTTCTTTATGTATATTATACACTGAAATTGAGCTATATATTACTGTAAACTGGGATTGAGCTAAAGGAAATGAGAAAATTCATTAGTCAGCAAGAGGGTACTCAGGTGTATTTTCAAAGTACAATGGGTGATTTGAGGAGCTCTACAATTGAACAATAATCTTAAGATCAATAAATTTTGCTAAAGTGTTAAAATGAGTTGAAATGTCCATATTCACATGCTCGCCAAAGGAAATGATTGCCCCTGGCTTATAGTGCTATACCCCTTGGTTATGTCTCAAAATAGGGGCATCTGGGCACTATAGTTTTAACCATGACCCTCAAAGCTGCCAACATTTGTATACTTAAACTTCGTATATAAAAAACAAGAGGCATATAATATGCCTGTCTGACTGGACTAGACGTATTTACTACTTTCTTCAATTTGTGGAGGTTTCTTCAAAGAACCTTTGATAACAAATCCAACTTGCATACATTGGTTGTTGCTATTTTGGGTAAACACCATTTCAACAAGCAACCTTACAGGTCATCAAGTACAATCAGTATACTCAGTTTCAGGATACAATTTACATTGATAAACCAGTCTATATTCCTTCTCATACAAAAGCCCCTAAACCTCAATCTTAAAAATGATCAATCCCAAATCCCAATCGTACAATGTGAGCAAAAAAATACTACAAGTACAAGGTCACAACATTCCATCTCAAACCACTGTTGATTGCAAATATTTCTCATCTCTTTCACCCCCCCTTATCATCCATGCTGTCATCAGCTTGTCCATCCACTCCAACCAACGCACTCTTTTTTCACTCCTCCTACACGTGCATTCTCCAATCCACCCGCCTGAGGGGCCACCTATCTTATTGGAAATTGTGCAAAGATGACGATCTACAGATGGACGTCCAGGCCAATTGGGACCTAGGGATGTCATATATATCAATTCAGGTGCTGGAGAGAAAAATTATATTTATGACAGGTTGTAACTGTTTCTCCCCCGGCATGCACTGGCTCCTGTGAACTTTTCTCACTTTCAAATTTGAGGCACTTTTTATGCCGTTGCTTGGCTGATGACCATATTCTTGAAAGATAGGAGTGTTCATTGACAATGGTGATAATAATAATCATAATAATAATAACAATAATGCTGCTCCTAATAATATTAATAATAATGATAAAGATAATAACATTAATAATATTAATTGATCAAAATCAATAGTGTTTAATGATGACAATACTGGTAATAATAAAAATAAAAATCATGTTAATGATGATCATAATAATAATAAAAACAACAACAAGAATGACAATGACAACAACAACACCAACAATAATAATCATAATAGTAATAATAACAATAACTGTTTCTTATAAAGCGCTTTACCAATTACAACGTAACTGACCTAAGTGCTTACAGTGTCATTACCACGGTAACTGGATTCTATTACAATTCTGCAGGTTGAGTGCACACTCTATATGGATTTTTTTCATGAACAATAGAGATATTTTTTTTTTTTCTTCATTTCATTTTGAGTGCAGACTTTATGATGATCATTGGTACAAATGTCAAATTGTAGGGATAATACAGCACAGAAGTTACAGATAATCATCTGTCGACTAATAAAAGATGCACAGTGGGTGGATTATATGAATATCTTACTCTTGAATTGAATATTTGAAGACCAAGGTGCGAAAGAAAAAAATTTAAGATGGGGGAATTGACTATATTTGCCTACTATGGCAATCAAAAGAGAACAAAAAAGGTTTGATTTACTCATTGGTATAGGGTACATGTATGCCCATAAATAGTGCATTATTTCATTCTATATTGGGAGTGTTTTATTTTACCCAACACGAGGGAACTTGAGAGTGGGCGAACGAGAATGGGCAATCATCTTCTTGTCATCTTTTCATCATATAATGCTGGTGGGTCAGAGCTTTAGTTTGGGTTTAGTAAATAGCTCCATAATCATAGCAGATTATGATGTGGGGGGAATACAACATCATGACAAAGTAAAAGCCTTCAAATGAAGGTGGAATAAAGTAAGTTTTTTTAGATGAATTATGGCAGGGGAAGATGATGCAACTTGATGTCACTATACTCAAATGAATTTGAAAAAAGATATGAGTAATAGTATAATAATGTAATGAATCGACTTTTCCCAATGTCTTTGAATTGGTAGGTAATCCTAATGTGAATATCAATTTGTGTACAAAACATGAACAAACAATAACAAATGAATCATTAAATTGTATTATTTCACTTTAGATATCCAAGGGAGCCTTTCAGAGCATTGCAGAGCCTTTCAGAGAACTATATATCATGTCAACAATTTTGCATTTTGTGTTCTGGATCCGTTTTTTCAAGCCACTAAATTTTGCAAATCCACCTTTGTTTACACAACATAAACAAACAATAACAAATTACTTGCTTAAATTGTATTAGTCATTTTGATTCACATACCCAGGTATCCAGGAATCTGTCAGAGAACCTCATTGATCATTTGGGACCAGCCCTTTCAGATACAAAAATGTGGTCAATATCTCCAGCAATATATCATGACCTTTCACGTGCTTTCCCTGAAACAGTATTAGGCAGACCCATCTCAACTGCATGTTAAGAGATAGATCTTCTCTTGCAATTTATAATTATAACCCTTTAAAGATATAGTTGACATCTTGTCATGTGATTACATTGTGAAAGAAAGTGTCTAGAATAACTTGGGAAAGGATCTTAATCTTATGTACGTAGCACCTACGAATCTGTTTTGAAATCATCAAAATCATTAGAAATTGACTCAATCTCACTGAGAACCATGTTCACTACACACATGGTGGATAAATGGGACTACATGTATACAAACGTGTGGCATGAATGTTTGCTTCAAATGCTTCAGCTATTTCTCCTCATATTTTGTATATGACGGCATTTGAAGAGCAATCATTTTCAGGGACATTTCTACTACATTCTTTCAAACCAACCAACCAACCACAAAACAACAACAAAATTTTTTTTAATGAGAAGGCTCACAAGTTACTTTTCATCTTTACCAGAATTCAACATTCTCTTGAAGTGAAGGAAGCCTTTCAAAGAACACCTCATCAATTTCATAGGACTTCATAATCCAGAAATAATCATTCTTGCATAAGTTAATTGTCATCACCTTCTGATTTAATGTGTGACAACAGAAATGGAGGATACGGATTTTGATCGTATATATTTATAATTGCAGTGATATTTTATAAATATGATACTTTTAAACAATTTAAACATGATAAAGCAAAGAAATATTTTGCATATGATTTTCATGAGGGTGGATTTATGGATTACCAGGTGCTGCGCAAAATATCTTTATAATGTAATATAAAAGGAAAGCATATTTCACAAAGCACTTTTCCAGATAAGGAAACAACAGTCTAGTTGGAAGAGTCAGGTGGTTCATATTGCCTGATTTTAAATGGCTTTTCAAAGGCAAAAACCTGAAGTAGTGGGATAAATTGTTCAGAAAAAATATTCAGCTTTGGAAAAAGAATTTCAATCATAAAACAGTCTATTTTTCTAATGTAAATGCCCCAGACAATCATTGAAAATAATGTAAATAATATTCCACTTTTACATAGTAATACCTCATTTGAAATACCCTTCCAAAGTGCTTTGACAACGATCAGGCGCATTTCGAGGATGAATCCAGTGAGGCACTTAATTCACACCCCTGGGTCAAGAGAGGCAACTGTAGATAAAGTGCCTTGTTTAAGGACATGTGCACGTACCTGATACTGATTCGAACCCATGACTTTGTGATTGAGAGTAAAGTGGGTAAACCTCTGTACCACAATGCTTACTCCCACATGGGGTATTTTGTCTTAAAACTGAATGCCACTTTACAAGAGGAGGCCAAAGCTTCAATCTAACATTTACCATGTAGAGGAGTGGTAAGTCATATTGGGGATCCCTTCCTTTGGAGTTGAATCCACTCAAACTATAGTGGAATCAACTCCAAAGAAGTGAAGTGAATTACTCTTTTGAGAGTGGATTCCACTTGTGAGTGTGGATATCCACTCCATACAAAGTGATTCCTAATATGACTCCCCCCCAAAAAAAAAAATAAGTGGAGCACCGCTCTTGTACATCCCAGTACATTTAGGGAGTAGCACATCCATGGCCATGATGCCCTACAGCGTCAGTGACTGATGAGTTGCATTGCTCTGTGTTATTGTTTCATACACAACTGTTGATAGGAACATATCTGTATTCCTGATTTAGCAACAGAAAAGAAAACAATAACTCCGACATTGAAAAAATAATATGGGGCCTTCGGGGGGCCAAGGGAATGAAACTTATGTGCGCATGAGAGGGCGAGAATGACGTTCATATTTGGTTTGCGTCATGTCGCCCTGGACATGGACTAAATGTCAGTGTGGTAATATGATACCAGGGTTGCGTCCAGGGATGTATCAATTCATCATGCGACGGACCATGAAGTTATACAGGTAATTAACGTTTGAACTAGTAGTAAAAATAGATAAACCTTTTTACTAACAGGAAATACAGATGACGTATATGCCTGTGATGATGCTTCCAAGTATCACAACAAATGTCGAGTAGCATCCTGCACTACCTGTTTATATGTCACAAGTTGCCTCTGGTATAAAAGCTCTTTTGAAGATCCAATTTAGCAAACTACCCTGTCATCTACAGGGGGTTATAATGGTTGCGTTCACTACATAGAATCATTCGATTCAACCCCCCCCCCCACCCCCATAAAAAAGGTGGCAACAGGAATTAAATGATTTGTACAAAAAATTGTGTAGAACACTAATAAACCATTTCCATTTTTGACAGAGCAAAAATGCAAACCACATAATTATAATCTCAAAGAAAAAAAGGAAAAATGATTGGTCCAGATACAACTTGTAATTGTTTTGCAGAGAATTTTCCATTTTCAAGTAATTCCCAAAAGAACATGAGTGTAGCCTTATGAAATGTGAAATGCCAATAGTTGATAACACCGATATCAGGGCAACCAGAAGGTGAATGGGCTAGCAGAGTACATGTACATTTAAAGTGTGCCAATTACCAAAACATGTTTCGCTCAGAATGTAAAGAGGCCTCATGTCACCATACTGTATTCAAAATATGAGCATCAAATATTGATCCCTACTGCAAAGAGATATTTCAGTTTGTATCTCAGTAAAAATGAAAGCAACTTATTGAGTAGACTAGATGCATAGAATAGTGCATGCATGGACCTCAAGTCCGACTCGGGTTTCATGTATGGGGTTTTATATTTTATATCATTTTTTTTATCTTCACAATCCTTAACTGTTAACCTATAGAACGCCAGGTAATGTTTCTTATTTTGATTTTATACATTCTAGCTATGCACACATTATTTTTTTAAAGTGAGTGATGCACTTTAACACTGCACTTGCGTAATCAGACAGGTCTATATCTACGAGAGATGGAAAAATATGATAGATCTAACAGGTGTGTTCTACCTAATCAAGCTATACCAGACTGATTTTTTATAGAAACTTCTCACATCCAATACATATCAATCTGCTTACATCACATTTCATCCAAGATATCAGTTTTTGTTTAAAGTACACTAGACAGATTACAAATCTTCTAGGAGTGTTTTCTAGGCTACACCTCTCATCTCTCATCTTCCTGTAATGCCCAACAAAGATTCCAGACTGCAGCAAAGACATACACATCTTCCTTCATAATTGTACAACTAAAACTCCATACATACATGTACATGTACCCTCTAAAACACATTCATTAATTTGATATTTGTGTACATTCTATATTATTGATAATTTGATAATAGTACCACCTGTTTGGAGCTTGAAGGTCATTGACTCATATACTCTAACACAGAGTTAAGGCCTTCCTGGCTCCGATCAGAAGATATATTTTCTAAGGTTCTCAAAAACAGCCGAAGTGTTTACATACATGTCGTTAGATTATCAACTGGGGGTAAACATTCCTTAAATTGGGCATACGCTTGTTGACACGTCTTCATGACCAATTTGTTTAACTAAGACAATCTCTAACGGATCCATGATTCATTATAACATATTGCATTCTTTTCATAAGTAAAAGGCCATATCTAAAAAAAATCCTCCCTGTTGTCAAATTGTGTATATAATTCATTTGAAATAAGAGAAATAGCTTACTATAAATAGAAAGTTCAATTAAAAAGATTACGGTAGAATGCGTCGCAACAAGAAATTTGTCTATAAATAAAAATTGATGTACAATTGATATAGAACGACTATATGTACTCCTTTGGAGTCGAGGCCCTTACAAGTGAATTCACAGGAATGAAGCTACTTCTGCTTCAATGGATGCCCTGGAATTGGATGTATGTGAGCTCTCGCACATCAATGCACACTCCATCGTGACTTGCTGACTCCCCACTCCAATTATATACACTGGAAGTCCTTGATTTTTAGAGGTAACAAACGTACGCAAATGAGACTTCTTAAATGAAGGTTTTTGTATGCCTGCGGTTTTCACTAAATGGAAATGAGTTCCAAAGGTGCAATTTAAATTTTGTCTGGTGAGAGCCGAAAGGACATTAACTTGTCTCCAATTGCACAAGGTTATTCCCCTTCTGGCTCTTTCTGAGTTTTAATTGTAAAAAAAGTTGATATAAAAAAGTTGACTAGTTTCATAGACAAGCATTGCTCTACAAGACAAAGATTACCTGACATACCGACAGTGATGATCAGTGCACAAGTTACAGAGGGTGAATTCTATATAGATTCATACATGTACATGAAAATCACATATGAATGCAACAGTGAGTTATCATGGTTTCTGGGAAGACACATCCTTAAATTTGAAAGGCTATTGACTATATATCAATCTTAGATGCTTGGAGAAAAAAAAACATATTGGAAATATGTTCAGAAAAAAAATTGTTTGAAAAAGCGTTCATAAGAGAGACATTTTTGTTTTCTTTTTTTTTCAAGCTTTTATCCAACACTCTCTAAAACTCCCACCAAACTCTATAACATTATCATTTACCTCCTTCATAATATTTGTAAAGATCTAAATCTAAACTCTAAATTATCAATTCATTTCATTACCATGCACCATCAAGTAACTGTTCTTAATTCTTACAGGTACTCTGTAAAAATACATTTCTTTCCTCAACCATTTCAAAACATTATTTCTACAGGTTATAAATTATGGAGAAGATACAAAAATGAAAATCGATTCACCTAATGACTGATCACACTGCAACAAAAAAAAGTCTACACTTCTCTTTAAATACGTACAGATTCAATAAAACTATGAAGTATCTTTTCTAGTTCTTCATTAATATACATGTAGTAGATACAAAGAAAGGAATACTTACAATTCAATAACTAAATATACATGCATCTTGTCTTCAAATATGTCCAGTAGAGCCACGATGTTTGGATGATCTATTCTGTAAAGGAGAAGAAAAAAGAAGGAAAGAATATAGAAAAAAGTGAGTAATTATAGTAATTATGCTTCTACATAAACAGTATGCATACCCAGGTTTTGAAATATATGAGTGGAATAGTATACAAATGATGCATGCGCATGAGTTCATTATACGATTTATCCGCACTCGAGTTGAGGCTGTGTGTATCTATTGCACGAAGCCGTCAGGCTGAGTGCGATAGATACACACAGCATCAACGAGGGCGGATAGATCGTATAATGAATGAATGAAAACATGCATCATTGTTTTATACAACGAAACTCCTAGATCCTTGTTATTTGATGTACAAATAATTAATTCAAGATTGTTTCGTGACAGTTTATGGCTGACAAATAAATCTCAAGTTTTAATAAGTCTCAATTTAGTGCGCACACATAAGTATAGATATAGCAAGCGCACCTCTATCTAAACCCATTTACGCATAGTGCTGCGCAAGAATAGGCCCATGTGTACACGCAGTATTAAGCACTCCAACCTCTACGCGCACTACTGCGCGGCACTGAAAAAAAGTTGGATAGTACAAAAGCGTGCAATAGGCTCAGTAAATGAATCACACGTGACCGCGCATGACCAATCATTTGATTAAGATCTGGGAGTGAGTTGTATAAAATAATATACCATAGTACCATCTCAAAAAGCCTGTCACTGATTATTTCCAGACAAATCTCAAGATATCTGGGCATCCAAGAAAGAAGAAATTTGACCCCAATGAATTCTTCAACTGTCCATGTTCTCTACCAGCTGCACAGAGCCTTTTTAACAGAACACAATTCATCTACATGGTTGCAGACGAGCAAATAAAGTTTTAAGTTGACTTCCAAGGTAGGAATCCAAGGTAGGTACAGTATATGATTTATATCACAGGTATATGACAATTGAATAGTAGTACAGTTAAACCTGTATATAAAGACCACTCAAGAGAATCATGAAAATCGGTCTTTATAGGCAGGTAGTCTTTATGTACAGGTGCCTTCAGGACAGGTTTTAATGAGAAACCATGTTCAAGGGAAACAAACAAAAAAGTGGTCTTAATAGACGAGCGATCTTTCTATTTGGTAAACTAAATTTGAAAACAAAAGTGTTTGAGAATGAACAGAGGTGATAAAAAGCTAGATAAAAGAAAAAGATAGTTTAATAGTACAATAAGAAAAAAGACGGGTGGTACGAGATGGAAGGAACATGTAAATAAAAGAGAGAAGAAGAACAAATAAGGAAAGGAAATCATGACAGAGAGAGAGAGAGAAATAGTAAAAAAAGAGATATAAAGATAGAATGATAACAAGAAAAGCCAACCGATCAAAGCAAAAGAGAGAAACATGAAAATATTATATAGGATCGAAAGATGATGATTCAAAAAATTTACATGGCACCATATTTCTGTTTATAAAATATTAAAAGGAGCAGGCTCTTCAGACTTCAGATTTGCTGGAATATGTAAGTTTTGAAGGATGGAGAAAGAGAGAAGGGGAGAGATGTGGTGGGGATGGAGGAAGAGACAGGACGCAAAAACAGGGAGAGAAAGAGAAAGGGGAAAGAGAAAGAGAAAAGAGAGAAAGAGGAAGGGGAGAGAGGGAGGGAGGGGAGAGAGAGAGAGGGAGGGAGGGAGGGAGGGAGGGAGAGAGAGAGAGAGAGAGAGATGGGGAGAGAGGAAGGACAGAAACATATCATTTAAGCAGCAATGAGGATGCAAAATGCAAGTAATTAATACCCCATATCATGTAACCTATCCCACTATCCCAAACAGCCCAATATATACCTCTGCTAGTAGCACAGTATATACATACCGGACCCATCCAAGTCACTTTATATGGGAACATCCATCATATTGAAAGTTCGAATGATTGGGACGAAAAAGGGCGGATGTAAGCTATCATTTAAAGTACAAACTGAGGTCAGACTGTAGTAATACCGACAGTGGTTAGGAACTCCCATTGCGCTATTCCCATGGATACAAAGATATTGCACAATTCACATCCATCCGCACTGAGCAAGGATGCGGGCAAAATTTGAGCTTCTATTGCACAAGGATTGGATTGCGTGAAACAGGGGTTGGACACCACTGACTCGAAGACACATAGTGAATGTCCATGGGAACGGTTTCTATTAAAATGAAATAAGGAATGAAAGCCCGAGCGGATATCTCTTTCACTGAAGACTGGAAGTGCGTATGGAATGGTAAATGAGCTCAGAGCTGGAAACGGTCGAGATCTATGGGCACTGGCTGTGCATATTTATTCCCGGCGGAAACTTTGAAATGAGGGTATGCGGCAGAGATTTCCCTAAGAATATAGGTTTACGACCCATCTCTCTAAAGCAACAATATAGGTTCGCATCATTTGGAAAATTAAATTCAACAATGTATTCCAGAACTAATATCAGATGTGTATGAAAACAAAATATCAATTTTTCCTTAATCATGTGTTATTGATATACAATATTCAACCTTCCAACATTTTAATGAAATGGTTTCTCATTAAACTCTGAATAGTCAGCTGTGTGTCTATCTATCAATACAACAAAGGCTTATATCAGTATACCAGGGAAAAAATTTATATTCATTTTTCGGGGGCTACTTTTCAAGCTTGCCTGCATGCAAATAACACTCTAAAATTTGTTTTGCATTGAACTCTATGCAAATTTACAGGGGCTCTTTTCTTATTTTCGGGGGCTCTTTTGGGCATTTCGGGGGCGATTTCGCCCTGAACCCCCGTGTATTTTTTTCAATGCAGTTTACATGTGTTTTAGCTATTGCTTGTGATCATAAGGCACTTTTAAGCAGCACTACCTTTTTTTTTTCTCTTTATGAGATCAAATCATACTCATTAGCCTGATCAATACATTTTTATTTTCTTACCATAAATCAAGTCATATCAGTGTATTCATAATAGGCCAGTCATTGTCACAGGCCTACAGAGAAGTTTAATTGAATGGATTATACTGCGCTGCATGCTTGCATTTCCCTGAATTTCATCTCCAAAGTACTCCTAAATAAATGAATTACCAAATAGTATACAGCCCACACCATAGGAATAAACGTGTAATTTATCTTATCTATCTAAACAGGAACAAAAATGCTTCCTCCCTCAACCCACACATGTACAGAACAAGAAAATTATGATATTGTGTTCTATATGATTGCTGAGGAAAATAGTTTAAGAAAATCGTAGAAAAAAATGGATTCTTCTTCAAATTTGACACTCTTGCCTTGAATGACAAGTAGCTCTTTATCAAAGAAATCACTCTCTCCCGAAGAAGACAGCCAATCTTCTTGTTTCAAGGAGAAGAGGAACTGAGAGAATATAAATCAGGTTGTTTCATTGACAAGGTTTTCTGAGAAAGCTGAAATTGCTTTCCGAAACAACCCACCTCCATGATTCCAAGGATAAAGTGCAAGAGTAACAACCAATCAGATGACTCAATGTTTGAACTGAAGTTGGTGAGATTTCAGTGAAACGACAAGTGTTGAGGTGCATACTTAATTCAAGAACTCAAGATAATTGAATAAGAGATATGTGAGACGTGATGTTGTAATGTATTCCTTGGAAAAATAGATTCTATTACCAGGGCTGCGTATTATAAAGAATTATGATTGATCTTAAGTTTGATCAATACACGATGAGCCATAGACTAACACTCAATATTAACCTTACAGTCAATCAAAAAGCTTTATAATACATGGCCCAGAACTCGTAAGACACAGGTAATGGGTGGTATTCCGATAGTGCGTACTAAGTTAAGCCTGGCTTAACTTAGTCCACACTTTTATGTAGTGCCTGTTGCCAACTCATTTACCCTGTACAGATTATTTTAATCCTGCAATGAAAAGTGTCCCCCCAAAATAATTTTGCAATGAAATGGGAAGAAAAAGATAATATGATTATGAACTGAATTTCAATAAAAGTCCTTGGTAGATTATCTTTGTCATGAACATTGAAGGAGGAAGATGAAACCTAGCATTCCATAGAAGTGTGAACTAAAATTCTTGTTTAGTCTGGACTTAGTCCCGGCTTTACTTATGAGAATACCACCATTTACTTTAATTATCATGTGTCTATGCTGCTTTTAAATATTTCTCACATACTGAACTTTATCTGGCAGTGCGGTAAAAGAGATACACATTAGTGAAGTAAAGTCAACCATGCATTACAACAACCTGTATCTAAAGACCACCTGTCTATAGATATCACTATTCATATTTCATGTAGGTTGGCTTTCTCAAACTAGCCTTTATAGCAACCAATGATATTCTTCATGTATGTAAGTATCAATCCTGCACTAACAGAAACCTGTATATAAAGACCACCTGTCTACAGATATCACTATTCATATTTCATGTAGGTTGGCTTTCTCAAACTAGCCTTTATAGCAACCAATTATATTCTTCATGTATGTAAGTATCAATCCTGCACTAACAGAAACCTGTATATAAAGACCACCTGTCTACAGATATCACTATTCATATTTCTTATGGGTAGACTTTCTCAAACTAGACTCTATAGCAACCAATGATATTCTTACATGTATGTATAAAAAAGTAGCAACCCTGTATAAACAACAACCTGTATATAAAGACCACCTGTCCTTAGAATCACTATTCTTGTTTCTGGGGGATCTCGCCTGCAACCAACAATATTGAACATGTACATATATGAAATAAACTACTTTTGTTTCCCTTACGCAATTTTATAGGTTTAATGCTACACAACTCAATCGCTGCATAAATCAACCAGAGGCAATTACTGTACATGCATAGCCTCTTGTATGACCTATTGAAATTTACCAACACAACAATAGCATATTACATCATCCAAAGAAGATTTCTAAAGGCAATACAATAGGGTCATGAGAATTTACTAGAGTTCAATCTTGTAGGTCTTTGTAATTGTATAATATTTAATACATACAGGCTTACGGTACAACACAGCATCAACAGCATAGAAGGCTTCTAAAGTACAGAACAGATTCAGTTTGTTTATTTGTGAAATATATGGCACAGATCCACTAGAGTATTTTAGATGAACTTATATCACATGGAAAACAAAAATTGCCTTCCAGTAGTCTAGATTCAGTATAGGCAAGATTCTATAGGAATATGTCAACATCTACTATAGATATGGTACTGCTAGATTCAATGATAACTAGAAAAGCATAGCATCCCCTCGCAAGGTACAAATGGCCTATATACGTCAGAACAAGTTACCTCCATTAGACTATACTATTATATTTCTAGGCATTGAAGTTAACCACATTTTCACATATATAATTAGGTGTTTTTGCATATTTAATGAGCTATGACCTTTCACCTTTGACCTACATACTTGGAAATCGAACTTAGGCTGTGTTTTGATTCCATGTACCTTCATATCAAATTTGATTAAAATCCGTCAAACATTATTCAAGTTATCGAACAGAAACCAGAATTCGCATATTTAATGAGCTATGACCTTTGACCACATACTCCGAAATCCAACTTAGGCTGTGTTTTGATACCATGAACCTTCATATAAAATTTCATTAAAATCCATCAAACATTACTAAAGTTATCGATCAGAAACCAGATTCGCATATTTAATGAGCTATGACCTTTGACCTACATACTCGGAAATTGAACTTAGGCTGTGTTTTGATACCATGAACCTTCATATCAAAAGTGGCCCAAAAGTGTGGAGCAATGTGTATAGGGCTTAGAACTGCTACGAAAAAGCGCTATATCAAATATATTTTGGATTGGAGAGAATATTAATTGTTTCACATGTTTGAATTTAAATGACTCCAAGTGGTATTGCACTGTGAATAAATCCCAAGGCAACTTCATCTTGCTTGCTATATGAAGAAACCTTCATTTTAAAATATTTAAATTCTTAGAAAGTACAGCCCTGTAAATAATATAAAAATACATCTAGTATGCTTTAAAAGTGAATTTTGTAAAGTACAGAGAAAAGAATTTGAAAGGATGGGATTATATGTTTTAAAGTATGTTTAAAAGAAATCCTTATTTCTAAAGCTTTATGTAGATGCAAGTTGCATGCTTTCCATTTACTTTTCTTTAAGAAGCTTAGAAAACAGTAGAAGAATGGTGTGAAAAAACAAAGATTACAATTTTTCATTTCCATTAAGGACATATTTAATGATTTCAAAAATCATGCATACACCTACAACCTTGATAAAAAATATAGTACATAATTTAGAATGTGATTAGATGGTTGAAACCTCAAATTTGCATTTTAATTCACTATTTCTTTTCAATGTGATGGGGGAGAAGAAAAAGATTGTGCACATGTACATGAGGCTCATGCTTAGCATGAGTATCCCAGGAAATCAATTTAAAACTCATTACGATATTTTTCATAAAATCTATAAAGAGTCAACATCTGTTACATGCATCGCAAAGCGGTATAATTACATCACAAGAATGATGCAAATGTACATGCACGCATAAAATGCGGTCATCAATATGTTTACATTTTGACTGCCATTCTACCAATATTTGGATTGCTTGACGACCTTCGGTGGGTTTTACTCTTCTCCAAGATGACCTTTTCTTTAATTAGCAATGCAGGGGCAATTTTCAATGTTTACTCGGATGTAGAAGGGGGAAAATAAATCAGACCAATTTTAAAGCACAGAGGCTTCATTAAAGGATAAGATGGACAGAGGGAGAGATAGAGAGTGAGTGAGAGAGTGAGAGAGTGAGAGAGTGAGAGAGAGAGACAGAGAGTGAGAGAGAGACAGAGAGAGATAGAGAGAAAGAGAGAGAGAAAGAGACAGACACAGACACAGAGAGAGAGAGAGAGAGAGAGAAGGGGAAGGGGAGAGAGAAGGGAAGGGGAGAGAAGGGAAGGGGAGAGAGAAGGGGAAGGGGAGAGAGGGGGAGAAGGGGGAGAGTAAACAACCTAATTGGTGGGGCATAATTGGACACAGGCCCATGTTATGAGAGTGACTTCCAATGGCTTTGCTTCAATGCATCCTGAGAATAACTTGGCGCAATACAGGCAGAAAGTATTTATTTCATCCATGAATATTGTAAATACAGAGATAAACATGGTAGGTGTATAACCTTGGATGTATATGTTCTGACAAGTGTCACATGACCGACTTCAGATCACATGTCTGATTACCTGTCCTAACATTCATGAATCTTAAACTACGATTTGTCTTTTCACATCATCTGATGCAAAAAAGGAAGGAAAATCACTTCAGATTTTTGAAGGCAGCAATACAGCAAGAAAAATGCAGAAGGCAAATATGTTTGCTTCGAAATGAAATGAAATTTTACGTGTAGATGACTACTGCAACTTCAAGACACATTTTCTAGAATATTTGATATGTTAAAATAAAATAAAACAAAGTCTTATTCAAATGCACTTTAATGACAACAACTGTCTTTGACAGTTGGTTATATTCTGACTGATAATGAACAATAACATTTCCTTGAAATCCTTTCACTTAATACTTTTTTTTTCTTCCAATAAAAGCCAGATTAATAAACAATTCAACAACTTTCAGGACCACATTAAAATGAGGAGTAGTTCAATTCAAGCTTACAATTGGACAATCTCAGCCAAGCGCTGCATTTATGGAATAACCAACTTTGTTGAACCACTGTTTCTCGCAGAATCCAAACATTGCCTCGTGTTTAAACAGATGAATATTTTCTGTCACCTCCGGATAGACAAACAAAATGTTTGTATTAACATGGGAGATGCACGTCTTTCAAAAGACACATGTCTTTCCAATAAAAAGAAACCCCACATGTACTACACTGAGCATCCATCTTGCCCCAAAAAAATACTGATATGCCAAACCATACCCTTATTACGACAGTTCTGTTTCCCCCGATATCTATTTTGGGAGCTCTGACGTACATACGTGACTGTCATGCACACATATATCTCACACTTCTTCTTTTTCTTTTCTTTTTGCTCTGATTTAGTCTCTACACAATCCTGCCACTGACTGTCTCGCCTCTCAACAGACTCATGTTGTCGTTTTGACTGTCAGTCATTAAAGGCGATCAAGTTCTTGTACAAAATTAATCATACATTTTTTAAATGAGTTTATAAAATAGGTTTTCAGTAAAAAGGTTGATTTGACCAGCAAACAAAATAACAAAAACTTGCTAAAAAAGACAATCACTGAAAAACAAACAAAATACTTGCTGGAAATCCCAAACACTGAAAAACTTCTCAACAGATGTGTACTTTAAAGGATTACACATGCACTGACAGCCTTATCAACAAATTCAATCATCTATTTTATGCTTATTGTTCTGCAGTTGTACAATTTCCATTACATATGTTTAGCAAATACCATTTGTAGTTTTTAAAAGGTTGCTGTATTAATGTCACAGTGATGGGTTTTAAGCATTAAAGGGATTGGTTATCTTTGTCTCAGATTCTAAACAAAATCCTGGATTTAGCTCATGCTGCAATCATAATTATAAACCTTTAGGTCAGTCAGGAATCCCATGACATTTACAAGCCGATCGCCCATCTGATTATCAAGATATTTATGATTGGAATTAGAAATTTCAAAAACCGTTTTCCTAACATTTTTTATAACACTACAGTCGATTGGGGAAAATGAGTGTGGTAAACCTGTCACTCAAAGATTTTTAATTTTTTGAGGCACTTCATGATCATTTTGAAGCGCAATTTTTTTAGGGCTTCAATATTACACCATATCACAGACGCTGATAACACCTAGGGCCATGCATCTCAGATTTGGCATTGTTTAACAATGCCTTAAACAGAATTTAAGACATGTCTGTCTCTGACGACATCAATGAATGGTTTTAATCATACCGAATGTATAATTTCAAACAACCCATTGAAAATTAATGTATTGTATTGCATGGGTTAATCTTGATTTTCTTTGGACATCTCACCCTGTTAGAATGAAATGACACACCCAGGATGTTAGTATAAGGTTGATTACGTCTTCATCTTTACAGGTCTTTGGAGCCAGAAGGGCATTAACTCGTATACTTTTAATACAGAGCTAATACCTTTCTGGCACTAAACAGACGATGTTTTTCTCATGGTCCCACGCTACTCCATTGTTAAACAAACTAGACTGGCTTCCAGTTACCAAGAGAATACAAAACCAGATACTTGTTCAAACTTGTTAAAATCCTTATCAACCACACTTCCTCTTTAGATCTCCTCACTCTTTCAGCAACAGAAAACATCATACATCAGCTCCTTCAATTCTCATTCCAACATCCCCAAAACACGCTGGCTTCAAATTCTTCAATCCGTTGCCCCATGGCTATGGAACAAACGGCCTGCATTTCTTAGAAATACTTCTTTAAAAAAAACATCTGAAAACATACATCTACAATTCTTAATTTGGCCTCAGACTAACAGCGTGTCCACACACAAATTTTTTATCCCGAAACTCTATAAAGAAACGTCGTATAAAGAATCATCGTATAAATTCCAGGCCGTCCACACACAAGAAACGTTGTATAAAGAATCATCGTATAAATTCCAGGGCGTCCACACACACAAGAAAGTAATCCCGAAACTCTACAGCGAAACGTTGTACAGGTGCGCAGTTTGCTACTGTGGTCATGAAACCGGAAATGAGAGGTCAGGTCTCCTTTCGTGCGTGGTCACGTTAAGCCCCGCCCAGTTATACCGTTCTAGTTCGACCAGTACTAGTTACATCCACACACAACACTTTTCGTGATTAGGGGTGATTAGTTATCGAGTTCTAGTTTAAAACGATGCCCAAACCTGCGTTTCGTTATACAACGTTTCGTTAAACAACGAATCGTTAGTAAGCGTCCACACACACAATTTCATTGTATAACTAACGGAATAACTATACCGTTTCGGGATAGTTATGCGACGAATTTGTTGTGTGTGGACACGGAGATAAGGGACAGCCCCTTCTGGTAAAGGCACTATATAATTCCATAGTCATGAAAAGCTCAATTTTCTTTGAATACCCATTTTGACATTTATGTGGACAACTTAAGATTATTTTTGTGACAAAGCTCCAGCCTCCAAGCTTCAATATCAATTTCATCTCATCTTTGTACTCGTGAATAAAATCATGGATGGCCTTTAGTCATCCATTTGATAGAAAATATCATTCTGGCATTTGTGTTACAGAAATATATTTTGATGAACTTACACAAAATACAAATGACTGCTTAACACAGCTCCAAGAGATCGTATATCTAGAGCACTGTGCACGATATACAAGCCACTTGTTAGCAGGATTCAACTAACTTAACAGTGGCTTTTCCCTCTCAAATACTATGTATCATTGACTAAGAGGGGATAGAGGGAGAAGGAGAGAGAAAAGGAGACAAACAGAGAGAGAGAGAGAGAGAGAGAGAGAGAGAGTACAGAGTGTTACAGTGAAAGAGGGAGAGAGTAACAGAAAAAGAGAGAGTACCACAACGTGGCAATGAGTGAGGAATGGAGAGGGAGAGAGAGGGAGCGAGAGAGAGAGAGGGAGCAAGAAGATGCAAAGAGGATGCAGATAGAGAGAGCGGTGGTGAGGGAGAGAAGAAAAATACTGTAATTACATATCTTCTACCAGCCTCTGGATGACAAGTCACCATAGCAACCAGGGATCAATGGAAGAGCATAGCAGTGTGTGCGTCTTGGTGACCTACTTTTCATTTCTTCATCCCCCTTTCCTTTCCCATCTCAACTCCTGCAGTGTTCCCACTACCACCATTTTTGGTCACATTACCCATCTACGACAGAGCTTACTCCCTTCTTTAATATGTCTCTCAACTTCATTGCAAACATGATGTACTAAACCCCTCAAAAAAAGTTTGGAAACCCAAGTTGGATCAATTATAGCTCTCATATCATGGCATAATCATCACTTTGATTATTATCATTGGAAAGTGTGTTTATTCCTCTTTAAGATGATGTCATATTTGTAATGATTTTGCTGCCACAGAGTGAGCAGTACATCAAAAGAAGGGGCAGGGTCAAAAGTGAAAAGTTGTAAAATGAACTTCTGAGCACTGGTATTGTTAAGTAGAGTACTCTTCTTTCTTTGACATTTATAAGAGAGTGCCAAATTCTAAAGAATATGAAATTGAAATTCATGCGCTATGGTGACATGTCAGGTCATTAGGGACTTTAAGATTTACATGTGTGCCATTCTTTCAAGGTACTGGCCCATGCCCGGCAGTGCCTTAAAAGGACGTCACATTACCTTCAAAGGATGACACCGTGGCAGTCCACGTTCTCGTCGTGTAAAATCTAAAAGTCCCTATTAACTTACGTGAACAACTGTTGAAAAGACCTGGGCATTGTTGCACAAAACTTACCATTGATGGTAACTTTGCCATCAACGGCAACTACCATGGTAACAGGGCTCAACAGCCAATCCAAATCAAGGTTTCCATGGTAGTTACCATTGATGGCAAAGTTTTGCGCAACGGGGCCCAGGGCAATGAGGCAGTTTGAATGCAAATTCGAACAAAGCGGTGCATTGTGCAACTTTTCATTCCTGACCATATTTTGATCCACTGCACATTCCATGACTGAAACATCATAGCAAATGGGGTATCATTTTACAAAAGAAGAAATCCACTGTCTGATGATACTAAAAACAGTAATGACTATGCTATGACAAAAGGGAAATCATTAATTATACTTGAGTTTCCAAACTTTTTTGAGGGGTTTACTTTTTCTTATTTACACGACATGCATTCGTGGGCAGATCGAACAAAGAAATCACAGCATCTTCATTAAATTCAGTTGAAGCGTACTTGTATTGTTTTTAATTTTTGTGCGTGGATTGGAACATTCATCTAATATAAAAAGTAAGAAACCTCACACTGGCAACAAGTAGAAGTGAAATCTATTTTGTTGTTGTTGTTAAAATGCATAATATTCATCCTGTTTCATTTTCAAACATTTATTGTCAAAGAAATATAACAAAGGAAGAAATAGAATTCTGCTTTTCCAATTAAGCGAGGAGATACTGATTTTTTTTCTCTTTCTTTCAGCCCTTTTTAAAATGATCGGATCTGATCAGATCAGAATCAGAGATGTGGCATCATAAATTCCACTGCCAGCAGTGAGAAAGCCTGGTTTACGACGACGTCTTCTCTGACGACATGACTTCACTGTTTTGCAGTGACGTTATTCTGTTTTGCGTTCGCGCAGCTGGGCATACAAGACACCGACACACTCCCTACCCGTTTCCCCCTCTCTCTCTCTCTCTCTCTCTCTCTCGTGGGTTGGCAAAGCTGTATCGTAGTGTGCTCTATAAAGACACGTTCTCCTCCGACGTTGCGCTATATTTCACACTGTTTTCATTTGTCTTTTTCACAGTGGATTTGACAGCAAATAATAGACAGACAGACATGGCAGAAAATCTATGGCTGAATGGATGATGTAGCAATCAAAGCATCTCAAACTAATGCCTCATATGCCTTAGTTTAGTTTAGTTCAAACTGAATACTTTATGAGAAAACTTGACAATTTCAATTATATATAAAAATACCCTGTTTGGAAGAAGGTGTTGTTTTTACTCTAAGTAGTTTAAATGGACGTCACAATATACCTCTGCATATAGTACATGTCTTTAGAGAAATCATTACCAGTGTAAACAAATACTTAGTACTGTTTTCATTTGGCTTTCTCACAGCAGATTTGACAGCAAATAACAGCAACTAATTCAAATTACATGGCAAAAATAAATCTATGCATGAAAAGTTGATGTGGCAATCAGAGCAACAATGTATGTTGTTACTAACCAGTCCAGTTCAATTTTTATAATGTATTAGAATAATTGAAAAACTCTATCTATCTTGAGTGTACTGTAATCTTCATAATATATGAGAATAATTGAAAATCTTTGTTTGAGGGAAATTCACTTATTGTAAGGTGTTGTCTTTCCGCACAGCTGATTACCGAGGTCTATCATAATCTATATGTATACAAGCATTGTAGTGTCATCATACTACTATACTACGTTCACATCTCATGAAGATACCTTAAAATCAGTGCTATATGTTAGTGACTACTGACTAAATCACAACACATCTCCTGGATAAACACCGTAATGGTCTCTTTTGGAAGGTACCAACCAAGTAAAAACTGCTAAGTACAAATTATTATTTGAGATCTTCTACAGAAAAGGCGAGACTTCAGCACAACAATGTTTCCAGTTGATTCTAACCCTTTTTTGTGTGTTTTCTGTGCAGAGCCATGAAATGCTTTCCGAGGCTGTATATATATTTAATAATATTTCCAATATTCCACGATTATCATACTTCTTTTCAGTTTAATGATACTTAAAGCCTTAATTGTATAAGACCCGGCAAACTGCCTCAAAATAGCCAGTGGGGTGAACATATGTACAGTAGCTGCATGCAACAAAGACCCTTAAGTGTAATCACTTATCTGCGTGTCGCAAGATACAATTATTATTTTATTTTGCTACGGCCATAGGTGTATTTTAAAGCTAAGTATATGGACAAAGCTAATTGGACTCTCAGACTGCATTCTTTGAGGAACAATTTGAATAAGACCGGACACATTCTGAAATTACGGAATCTGGAATAAAGGAGCGGTGAAATAAATGTTTAACCTTTGAAGAAGAAAAAAACGTCTTCTAAAGGTTGCATCAGCATATTGGGTAATATGAGATGCAATTGATATTCAATTATAGAGACCACAGGCAAACCTCTTTATTCTTGCCCAATATGGTGACTCAATTCACATGCACACATACATTCTTAGGTTGGCATTTTTATTGTCCTGCCTAAAATCTTTGAGAAATAGACCATTCTCGTAATGTAATCAAATTTAATGCATAAATCTTTGTGAAGTGCCATGTTACAAATTATTTCATTCACCTGTTGCTAGGTAGGAAAAACATAGCTTGTCTTACCTAGCAACACAGAATGTATGAAATTTGCATTCTGAGTATTGAAATACAATTTTTGTAATGGGTGAATGAAATAATTTGTAACATGGCACTTAACAAAGATTTATGCATTAAGTTTGATTACATTACGAAAATGGCCCGTTTCACCAAACGAACTTGACATCGTTCAAATATCCCCCAGCCCCATCTTGAATTGACACTGACTGTTTATTTTCTCCCAAGCATCATTGGTCACACCGAAGCTGGCCCATTGTTTGGACTGAAAGCAGCCCCTGACGACCATTATTGCTCCAGACAAGCAATCAGAGATTTTCGAACTGCCAAAATGAGCGACAGGCTGATGAATTGTCTAGAGGAGAAGGGAGGGGGGGGGGTGGACCAGCGAATTGATTCAACAAATTATGCTGTCAATACAAACACTTCCCAGTGGCAGGGTGATTCAATGCAATATGGACTGCTTTAAATCATAGAGATGACTGATACTCAAAGGCTGGCGTAACTATGGAAAACGTTGCTATATGCTGAAGGAATGGATACCGGTACTTGAAAACAGGTGGAAAGAAAAAGAAAGTTCTATTTTGGTAACTCAAATTTCGCATCGAGAAAAATAATTTTAAAAAATATTTCATTATATAGCCAAAAAACGGGTCATTTGATCAAAAAATGTTAAAAATGTAGGTCTATTCATTATCGTAGCTACAAATGGCAAAATGTTGAGAAAAAAAACATCCTCTAAAACCATCCCTTCCTTATTGTCAGGGCTCATCTTTCAAAGTTGCCGCTCCATTAATCACGTCAAAGATTTGTTATCCCACCCCTCCCACTCCCAACTCGTCTCCTCCTCTTTCCTTCTCAAGCCCAACTGCAGCATGGCTGTTGTGATGTCAGAGCTAAACTTTCAATGTTGTCCCTAGCTCCATCAATCACTTCAGAAATTCGATGTCACCCCCCCCACACACACACACACGCGCACTCCATCCCCTTCCTCTCCTCTTTTCTAGCTCTACTGCACCATGAATGTGACAATGTTTGGGCTAATCTTTCAACGCTACCCCTCCATTACAATTAATGATGTAAAAGATTTGTGTCACACCCCTCCCCCACCTAAATCATCCCCTCCATCTTCCCCCCTAAAGCCCCACTGTATCATGGCTGCTGTGAGGTAAGGGCTCATCTTTTAATGTTGCCCCTTCATTAATCAATTTAAAGATTTTTTATCACACCCCTCCGCCTCCTAACTTGTCCCCTCCTCTTTCCTTCTCAAGCCCCACTGCATCATATATGTTGCCAATTTTGTGCTAATCTCTTAAAGGTACTATGTCCTATTTGCAGGTCAAAAAAATGAAAAGGTTAAATTCCAACGGCATTTGAATGACAATACTAATTTAGAACTTCCCTCAAAACGAAAGGGCTTGAAAATGGCTTTTAGTGGGAAAATAACGACCATTAGTTGTCGAATCGACTTAAGTGATTGCAATAACCTAAGTAATAGTCTGATTTTCAGACCCTTTTACCGAATGGTCGTACGTTTTGTGCTGCACAAAGATTCAATCAGTTTAACTTTTCGCTATTACAAGTAGTGGGTTATTGATCAAATGCTCATGTACCTGTTACAGCTCATTTTATATATGTTATTACCAAAGAAAAAGAGATGTCAGTCAGTCACTCAATAGTGTCCGACAGGGAAGTCTAGAACTAGAAGGTAAACTGGTTTCCTTGCAAAATTTGAATACTAGGACACTGCTAATGTTCACAGATAGGACAATAGACTACATGACATATTCATAATTCCTGCAAAGTTCTACAGAATTTAATGTTGGCTGCAAAAGGGACATAGTATCTTTAATGTTGTCCCTAGCTCTATTAATCATTTCAGAGATTTTATGTCACCCCTACCCCTCCCCATTCCCTTCTTCTCCTTTTTTTCTAGCTCTACTGCACCATGAATGTCACAATGTTTGGGCTAATCTTTCAACGCTGCTCCTCCATTACAATTAATCATGTAAAAGATTTGTGTCACACCCCTCCCCCACATAAATAACCCCCATCATCTTCCCCCTGTAATGCCCCACTGCTCCATGGCTTGTTGTGATGTTGGGGCTAATCTTTCAATGTTACCCCTCCATTAATCACTTAAAAAGATCACGCCAAACATCTTGTTTATCTTACTCTGGAAATGTTGCGTGGCGGATCAAATAACCGGACAGGAGGGATAGAGCACGATGTTTCAATGACAGAAGAGTGGCCTAGACTTCATGAAATGAATTGGTGATGATGTCATTCCAATGACGTACAAGTATTCCCTCTCGGTATATGCTCTAACCTTCACATCTTCCTGCCTTGCTCTGTATCTTTTTGTATATTTGAAATGTTACCCTTCACTAGGACTTCAAAGATAAAAAGGAAGATTTTTTTAGGGGAAAAATCAATATCATCTTTACATACAGAATGAGGATTATGATGTTGTTTTGCACTGATCTTATATTTGTATTTTTTTTTCTTTCTCATAGTCATGTTATTTTCTCAATCGTTTGTCATATACATCTTTTGTTAGGCACCTTGAGCATTTCTTAGGATGGATATGAGTGCAGAAGAAATGTTGCTTTTATTATTATTGTTGAGAATTAATATCGAGAGATAGCTCACAAATATGCATCGGGATTAAAGTATATTTCAAAAGAACAAGATGCCTACCGGTACTTTACAAACTACATCAAACACATTAATTCTTTTATATCCTTCCTCCTATCTTCTAGAAAAAAATTATTAGATTCTCTGAAAATTTAAAAGACAAATACATGCATTGCTCATTATGATTAAACCAGATAAGAAAAAATGGGAATAAATCATATGTAACAAATGAAAATGAAGACAAAAAATGTATTTCATCAAAAGTTTATATAGCAAAAGGTTGTAAATTTTGAAAGATAAATGCATACTGCCAGTGCTAATTTGTACAAATTTCATCCACGCCACCGCACTACAGTACAATACAAGTGCATGACAAACACAGACAGATGGCAAAGTAGGATTTGGTTAAAGATGGCACCCACAAACACGCATTATGGAAATGCTTATGTTTACGTCCAGTTGAAAATCCCCACCTAGCCCCCCAAAACCATCTTCATCCACACCAAATCTGTTTATTTCAGCCCTGGGATTTGCCTGTTTTAGAGGGAGAGAGGGGGAGACTCAACATCAGGAAAATTCAATGGTAGAGCTGTTCCATGTGTGTTCTTCTCCTCAAATGCTTAAAGGCCGTGTACAGTAATGTCAAAAATCAAACTGACATGAAAATATAGTATAGTCGTGTTCATCTTTTGGATGAAAAAAATATTTCAAAAAGCTGTTCTGAAATCCTCTACATAAATATGATAAAGGTGAATAACAAAACAAAGGAAGCAACGGGAAATTCAGAACATACATGTCCTGTTTTAAAAAATGTTACCTATCATTTGCTTATTAATCTACATTCTAAAGATGAAAGTGTATATTTTCAAAATATCATATCTCAATATATCTACTGCTAGATCCAGCACTACAATATTGTATCCAATAATAGAAAATGTTAAATTTGTCAATTTGAACACATGCCTTGTTCAAATTTTGAAATTTTAAGACTCGAGTTTTTAAAGAATGCATATAAAATGCTTTGCAGCCCCTTCAATTTGAGTATTTCATTATTCACTGTCTACAATTAAAGAAATTTGTTAAGTTGCCATTTTGGAGTTTACAATGCTGTGCAATGAGCATGGGGCTTTAACATTGATGTTAGTGGTATTGACAGAGCAAAGCAAGCTCTAATGCACTGCATGTTCTTCCGTCTCCTCGTGGAAGAAATACCTGCTAAAGACTCTTACATTTATCTAAGGAAAATATTACACCAAATGAGTATATATTCTAAGAGTACTCTAGTCAATACTACAAAATAGATCTTGTTGAAGTGTAAAAATATTTACCAACCTACAGTATGTGGTAAATTTATTAATGAGATGTTAATGAATTCCTTCATATACTTTAATTCAGTTTGTAATAACTTGTGTAATCTCTTTAAAAAAAAAAAAGATGTATGCTTTTTTAAATAAGGCTGTAACTGGCATATCATCCATTTTTGTCTTGCTACTGAATGGTTATATCAATGTGTTTTTGAAATGAGTTTAAAATGAGTGATGCATATTTCTCTTCTTTAAAGCCTGTCTGCACTAGTTTGGCCAGGAGGGATTAGACCTCCCTGCGTGGTCACTGGCAGGTGGTTATCTCATCAACTCAGCTCTCAATTAATGGGGATTAAAGGGGATCATGGGAGACCAACGGGTACCGCTTAGGCATTGTTTGCTATATAGAGGGCGCAAGTACATGTAGCTACAAGTAGTGCAGTCCTGCTTTAAGATCCATTAGGCGATTGAGTTTCACTATACACTATGTAATACAGATTTTTACTATACTGCACACATATATTCAAACTGTTGGCAGTCTTTGAAATTCTAAATAAATCATGGACAATGATTTCTTCCACAGACTTTATGAGGACAGAAAACATTTTTGAAGAAAGTTACAAAAGTAGGGAGGTTTTTACTTCTATCAAATAATTTTAACCAAAGAAGGACAAGTCACCTATCTCAAATTCTAAATACGCCATTGGTAATAAACCTTGCTATTTTAGACAAGCAATAAAGTAATAGGGGATTGGTTCATTAGCTCATATTGACATCAAAATATAGGAGCGACGCATATATATGTGTAGTTGCAGTAGACTTCTTTTAAATGCATGTATGAGTGGGCATTTATCGAAAGAGAGCACAAAATCAATAAGGCAGTAAAGGGCAAAAAACAGCCCCGTAATTATTCATGGGAGCAACAAGGCGGCATGATTAAATGCTTTTATTGGCACACCTCTGGAGCAAGATCAATTCTACATGTGTCGATCTCAACGCGGCATCACAAAAGCTCGTCGTGAACGGAATACCAGCTCACAAGTGATTCATATCGTCTGTATGGATTAAATGAATGGTGTTCAAGGACCCGACTACAGAAATGCATCGCAGCGAGCGAATGCTTGCGCTTGCAAAAGCATGTTTATTTTCATTTCTTTCTGCATTTGTTTGTTTGGGTCTTTACTTGATGTACCTGTTTTTTTATACTTATAAATGTAACTTACATGTCTGGGGTTGAGAAGTTGTCAATTCAAGTAGGTTTTTTTTCTCCAAAAAGGTGTTGCATAAATTTATTCTAAAAACTAATATCATTTTTACAATAATGGATAACATAAAAAAAATCAATGTAATTAAACACCTAAGTTATGAATTTAAGTGAAGCGGTAACATTGTTGAAGGTTGATGAAAAAACTGCGTAATTTTTGTATGAAATGTTATTCCTTCTACTGTACTAACCCTCTATCATGCAAAAAATCCTGACAAAAATTCTCAAACCACAAAAATATTGATGGTTTTCTTTGAAGGCGTCATTGTGCAACACCCTCTAACAGTAAATTCTCCCAACCATTTTTGAATTTTCCCACCGTCTTTCCATGAAAATAAGACATAAGACAGGCTTTAAAAATCTTTCAACACTTAAATGTCTGGAATGGTATATAGAGCCAATTCATTGCTTTGTGACGATTTACATTCACCTAAAATTAAATTGTAATAATATAGTCGGAGAATTAAGGAATCGAACAGATCAGTTTTTCCAGATTTTTATTATTAATAATGGTCTGTTTTCACTCAAACTTTCAGATTATCTTTAATTGTACACTTGCATTGAAGTCACTACCTTAGCACCATTTTTCTCTCATCTGAACAATGTTACCAAGTCCCTTTTAAAACTAAAAGTACATAAACATACGAAGCAGATTCTTGATAATATGCATTGTATTTAAATTATGATTATGTCAATTGCAAGTTTCCACCAATATTTCAAAAATCAATAAATATCATACCCATCCCCCCCTCAAAACAAAACAAAATTATTAATAGTTGTAATAAGAACAAAAATCAAATCCTGGCATAACAATCCATTATGGATCATTTGCAAATGGAACCTATTGTACCGTTGAATTTCCTTGAAAAAAATCAGTTAATTGCTAAACATGTACATTGATTTTACACTAGAAATGGGTGCTCCCTGTATCAAGCCTGGGAATTAAGGAATTCAATAGTCATCATGTGATAAGACATTTATTTTACAATTTTCTATTTCTTAACAGCCAGAGTATAACCCCTGAATATCAAGCCTATGGTGAACTCTAATATGTAAACCTCCACACACTGTTATCGACCGGAAAGGTGCTTTGCATGCATCCACCACCGACCGTATTCACTTGCAATGGCAGAAGAGGAGGAGAGCTTTTATTCTGTTAGAGGGTCAACATTTTATCCACTTAATATCTCTGCCAGCAAGCATCCGTATCCTTACTACATGTACATCTGAAATAGGAGACCTTCCTGCCTTGCAACGGCAAAAGGTCACAAGTGACAACTGAGTAATTGTCAAAACTGAATGGACATTTTTAAAGAATGTCAAACTACATCTGAAATAGGAGATTTCCCTGCCTGACAATGGCAAAAAGTTGCATAGGTGACATCTGAAATGATTGCAAAAGACAGTGAAATTGTTGCAAGAATAAATATAATGCAAGCATCTGTATCCTTGCTACATCTGAAAAGGAGTTCTTCTTGCCCTGTGATGGTAAGACGTCAAGAGTGAAATCTGAAAAATGTTCAAAATTTTAATGAATACAAATAAAGCGCATCTGTATCCTCATGCTGTTACATGTCATATTTAGAATATTAAGGCATTTGAAGAGCCATGCTTTTCAGGGAACATTTTTTATCTGATATTCTTCTACACTTGCATAATAACAATGATAACGCTCACATATTATTTTTCACCTCTTACCAGAACTCAACCTTCTCTTTAACTCCTTACAATGTATATGCCAAAAGAATTAGTCCCTCTGTGCCACATTGTTTTTATCATGGATTAGATATACCAAAGGCTTCAAGATTATTCTGAACTGTTTCCTGTGCAAGATGAATCGATACAGGTGTTAAAAGGGTTTTCATGAAGCTAATCAAGAACAGAAATGGGCAATTTCCAAGGCAATCTTTCCATCGATTGGTGCCTATAGTGTTTTGTGCAAAATTGCATGTGTGGCAAACAAGCGACCATGCAGATGGGAAGAAAGCAACCAAAGTGTTTTTAAAAAAAAGAGAAAAAAAATAAATTGGTGCAATTTGGCAGTTGTTTCCTTTTACCATGGTGATACCCTTTCACCCCCATTAGAAGCCTGTTGCCTGGCAGCCCGGCTAGTCCAGATTGTCAGCAAGGATCTCAATACACCCCCAACCACATTGCAAACCAGTTTACCAGGGACAGCATAAACACAGTCAGCATGTCGCACCACGCACGCGGCTTGCGGATTCAACTGAGCACACAAGTCCTCCGACCGTTTTTAATGAGAATTTCTGTCTTTGAGATTTTCATCTTCTTTTGTAAATGTAGAGATCGAGGTCGAGTCTGACGTCACAGTAAGAATAACAGATTAATAGAATGACAGATCGCAGAGGATGCTAGTAGCCTTGTGCATGTACATGTACATGTACATGTAGGCTTTTACTGATGTATGCAAATACAGTTAACTACTAAATTATTCATAACCTAATAGTAATACAGTCAAACCTGTCTATAGCGACCGCCCAAGGGAAACACAAAGAGTGGTCTTTGTAGACAGGTGGTCTTTGTAGACAGGTTCCTTTAGTACATGTTCTATGAGAAAAAATTTTCAAGGGAAACAAAAAATGTGGTCTTTGTAGACAGGTGGTCACTAAAGCAGGTTTGACTGTACCAAGTTTTGTCATTTTTTAAGTACGTGAAAAATTGATTTGTCCCGATATATGTTTAGAACTTCAGAATATGACATATCAAACCTTACATCTGAAAGTATTCAACAAAGACCATAATTCAACCAGTCCACTTTAATTCTTGAGTTACAAAAAAAACAAAAAAACATCACATTTACAAAGGGTATGAATAATTTAGTTGTTAACTGTAGATGTTTTGGCATGCTAAATAATTTTGATTTGATTCTAGTGATTTGTTCAGGAAAACAGGCCTAGAACCCAGTCTGTTACACAGCCAAAAACCATCTGCTGAGAAGCTACAGAGTGCTCCATATAATATTGATTGGTGGCACCCGTCTGACTTTAAAACAAAAAGAAGGTGATCTTTATGCCCACTTACTTTGAATCAATACAAAGTGACAAAGATGATTTATCATCAATTTCTCAATTCATCTGCAAGGCCGTTGTTACCAATAAGACAATAGGAATTCATTAACTAATCTAAATTGTGAATCATGACTTGGTTATGTAAGGGACTATTGTAGTAATATAATTGTTGCACATGCATTACTTAAAGGTAAAGACCAGTTTTGGAAACACCCCTCTCTCAAAAAATGAAATGGAAGCTCTCATTACCAATCATGTGAAAGAATATGTTTTGACTAATATGTGATGATACAAATTTTGCTGGGAAACCGCCTACTAATTGATATATTTGGTAAAGTATTATATCTATTGGGACCAAAAAGATATCGTGCATGTGGTCGCGTAGTCCCATATACATCTTTCTGTGTACAGTGCTTGTAACTTTACCAAGACTGGGCCAAATTTCTTATCATTTTTATGATTCCAGAACCTTGCAGTACACACCAATACTTATATGCTAGATGATCAACCTTTTCTGATCGATTCCACAACGTTTCTTTCACAATGCAATCGCATGACCAGAACTGGTCTTTATCTTTAAGTAATACAAACCAAACAAAGACAAAATAATAATAAGGTGCTGTACATTACATGTACACTCTCCAGCTTTCTTTCTTACGACGACGACAAAACCTTTTTAGAGTGCTGAAGGAGTGAAAGTGCAAAATTGATCATCTTGCGAAAATAAACAATGGCTTACTGAGACAGTCCCTGGCAGGATTCATTTCCTTGCTTCTAGACCCTAGGACATGTTCACGAGCTCGGCTGAAATTCAGCTCATCAGTGAACTGGGCTAATGGTATTACCAAAGTCATCATCTGGAGTGGATCGAGCAGGTCTTTGGCTAACCCAATCTGGCAACTTCTTAATACCGTGTTTCCGCGTTCAAGCAACCTTTTCTGCCAAGACACTGCAAGCTCTGGTGAAATTTACCAAGAATTTCCCATCCCTCTGCATCCATCTTTTTAAATACAAAGAACCTCATTTTTGTTTTTGTAAATTTGTTTAAACAAGATATAACAAATGCCTCTGGCATATGAAGACTAAATAAAAAATTTCTTCATGAGGGGGCAGGGGGGTGGGGGTGTTAATATGAAATATGTTTATTTCTTAAATATATTTGTGCCTCCTGGATCAACCTGACCAAATATATGTCTGTGGTCCATACCACAAGCATGTACCCCTAGAGAGATACCACACTTGCCCAAAATAAAAAAAACCCTGAGGCTAGATCTTTCACTCGAAACAGCCACCCATCTTTAATAATATCATGGAAAATTGATCCTCTGAATACATATCAAAACCGCTTTCCGCCCCCTCGATTTTACAACCACCTAAAGGCGGGGGCGCGAAGACTGATGGATGTAAGAACTCATGTGGTATTTCGACAGGTGGTTTTTTTTTTAGAGAGAGAGAGGCTTCATGTACCCCCACATGAAAGATGGTAAATCCTGAGGCAATACAACAGAATAGACTATGAATATTATCTTTTTAATTATCACTACCATCATCAATACAGCTGTAATACTAAGTACTGATATGCATCTATATACGCCCAACCCACATCCACCATCTTAAAGATGTATCTTGAGTATAGTTCTAAGCAAATGTCTAAAAATGTATTCTCTTTATCATGGTTGGCTACAAGAATCATCATATATCATAATGTTGCTGGGCTGATGAAATCTATACAGTATTTAGAAAACTATTGGAAAACCATTTCCACTGAAGAAAAAAAACATTGACAGGAATGTTAGTAGAAACAAGACAAGTAGTTAACAAATAACCTAGACCGAGGTATCATAAGAGCCAGACACTGAGAAGGGTTCAACAAGATAGTCCTCCATGGCCCCATGGGGAGAGCAGTCAATAAGTGTCTCAGCGTTTAATTGCTCTTTCCTACAACGCCTGGCTGGCCAGACCTACTGGGTCGACCCAGCAACCCAAATTGCATCTGGTTGCATCTGAGGCAGGTTGGAGCTGCAAAGACCAGTGTCGTCAGACCTACTGGGTCGACCGACCTGGCAACCCGAATCACATCTGGTTGTCGGGCGAGGCAGGATGGAGCTGGGAAGACGAGAAGAGACAGGTTCTAGTTTCCTGCGTCTGGCCTTCCCATCATCGATGGTGACCTATTACATATGTTCATATCAATATCACTTGGTATGCCTCTCTGTCTTTCCTATGTGGTGGGGCCCACATAGATCAAGCGGTTGCCTGCCAGGAACCCGTACTAACAATGCTTCAACCTTGCTTTGTCGCTTCTTGCTAATTCTATTTGGACTACATGTATGCCCAAGCAACAAACATTGTCACAGTGTGTTTAATATGGCTTATCAACAAGCTCATGAAAATTAATACAAAAACAACTGAACAACACGTTTCTTTTCTGACTGCGTCAATTAAAAAAGGTCAATTAAAAAACTGGGTAACTTATAAATGGGGTTAATTACACAAGCATGTGCTAATTTGTGTTTTAATCTAATCAGTCTTAACCAATTAAACATTGTTTTGTTGAACAAGATATTAAAAATGTACTGGGGACCGCTTCATTACACAAAGTGCATACCTACATGTATGTACATACATTACAGACATTAACTCATATGCATAAGCATTGGAGTACAATGTATGCACATCGCTGGATGGACAACAAAACCTCTACAATGAAAAGCCTTAAAGAAATCAGCTTAGCTATCCATGCATCACTTGAACAGTCTTTCATACAAAATAAATAACGAAGAATAAAATTTCCCAGCGGGAAGAAGCGTAACAACAGCAGAAGCGTAACAACGCCATCTCCAGCGTAAAGGACAGTGCCACCTATTCACAAGGTCGATACAAGCCTCAGAGGGAATTCTTTACCGTCTCTACAAGTTGTATTCTATGTATTATGATAAGAAAATGTTAAAAATATTTGGATTAAGGAATATTCAATACATTTTCAATACAATTTTGTTTTAATATCCCCTTAAAATTATATTCAGGAAAAAAAAACCTAGCGAGGCTATAATGTACATGTATTATATTAGCACCATCAATAAAGATGCAGTAGGTATACTTTCTTTTATGGCATGATAGAATGGATGAATGCATTCATTTAACAATTGTCACTGATCCACAAGGAGTCTTTTGAAAGGCATTAAATTCTGAATGTTTTTGTTTTCTTTATTATCTGCATGTATTTTTCTCCATAGATATCAATATTTCTATTAATATAATTTTCCTTTTTCTTTGATTATCTATCTGCTTTCACTTCATTCATGGTCTCTTCTTTTTTTCACTGGAGATGTTGATGTTTTGGGATGTTTTTTTAACCTTCTTTCCTACTTAGGATAACCATCTAAATATAAGGCATCTATTTACATCATTCTAAAGGATATCTATAGAAGATATTAACATAGTACAATTGTGTATTGAATGAAGAGGCAAACCTTATACAAGACAAGAATCATCATTAATGTACAAGTGCCATTGATTCTTCCGAGTGGTATTACCTAGTACACCAGATTCAATGTACTTCACAACTCCTTGACTTTTGTCTTCCTCTCATGGGGGGGGGGGGGGATCAGAAGATTATATTTGTATCATAAGCCCTATTTCAAACTTTGTAATATTCAATGTGCACGAATATTTTCCTCTAGATTGAAAATGACATGAAGTCTTAAGCGCAGTGCACACTACACGATCCGACTGCGATCCAATTCTAGACAAATTTGCAATAGCATTTAAAGGGCAATCCAACCCTTCTAATAAGTTCATTTGAATGAAAGCATAAAAATCAGAGAAACAGAATGGCGAAAGTTTGAAATAAATCGGACCAATATTAAGAAAGTTATGAGTGTTTGAAATATGAGATCACTACAGCTGTGCAAATCTCAAATCAACAATTTTGTCAGTGGATTGTGACGTAGTGACGGATTACTCTCCCATTTGTTGCGTACAAAAATATCACTTATTTCTGTTTTTCTTCCAAATGCCTTCACCCTCGGGGCACTACTCAAAATTTATCATGGAGAGTACATTATTACAGGTCCTCTAAAAAGAACAGACCATCCTGAGTCATACATTTATGAAAAGTTGAAATTTTAGTCTTTTTGTGTATTGGAGCAAATGGGAAAGTTGTACGCCACTACATCACATAGACATTATCAATTCAGCCACTTTGAAGAGCCCATACCTATAGTAATTGCAACTTTCAAAAATTTGTAACTTTCTCATTTTTTGTCCGATTTCATTCAAACTTTCACCAGTATGCTTCTCTGATTTTTCTGCTTTATTCTAGACAAGTTTGCTATCAAGATTCGATTTCCCTTTAACATGAACGTTCAAACTTTTAAAATCTGAATGAATCTGAAAAATGAATCCAGTCATTACAGTGTAAATAAAAGTGTGATAATGACATCATTTCATTTGTTCATTTAAATATTAGATTAACAGAGAACTGTGGTAATTCAATTTGAAAAGGATGAAGAGGTTGATAGTTGCTACTCCATGAATCTGTGAATTAACTCTTTCCACTTTATTACAGTTTAAAACTTGGATGGAAGTTGTTATTCTTTCATAAATACCTGCCTTTGAGCAGGGTGCATTGAAGGCTAGCTGTCATTACCCACGCATCATTTTAATGGGTACCGGTATATAGTTCAGACAGGGTGGGAGTGAAAGAGAGAGAGAGAGGGGTCAAGTAAGAAGGTGAAATATAATCGCTTCTCAGAAGAGTAGATTTCTTTTTGATCTGTCTCATGGCATGCAGAGCAGAGCATTAAAGGTAACCTCTGAGTTCTTGTAATAATGTAAAAAAAAAAGAATGAAAGCAAAGTTACACAAAACTATCAAGATGAAAAATAATGAATTCTGCCTGGCAAATCTGAAAGAGAGTATTGTCTGGTTGGAGCCAGAAGGATGTAAACTCATATACTTTAACACAGAGATGACACCCTTCTGCCTCCAAACAGATGATAGAGTATAGCTCAGTACTGTACACCGACAAACTTTCATATGCATGAAATGTTCACAAATATTGCAAGTGGGTCAGATTTCCCAAAGTTTTTGCTGTGAAATACCTGAATCACACCTGGAAAAGAATCTGCTGTGTATGGGCTATTTTTGACTAACCCTTATAGAGGAATCTGAATTTACCATTTCCCTTGCAAGCTCCCATCAGAATGTTAATAAAGGGTAGGGGAGGGGGCCATTCACCCCTGATAATTTCCAGATTATATGGAGTGCTGAACTACAACTTGTCCTCCACCCCCGCCCCCACCCCATCTCAGAGACACCCCTGGCTACCACAAGGATTACTCCAAGGTGACATTTATTCAATATTGAAATAAATAGGAGGGTGGGAAGAAATGAACATTAACACACTTTGTTTTGTTCTTTCAAACAAAGAGCAATCAAGCATTGAGTGACAAAACTTTTAGTGTGTCACTGCATTCACTATGACAACATCAAAACATTAATAAATATCAGATGATGGCATTTAAATGTGATGGATGGGAGCATGACATTATAATTTATATGACCCCTCCCACAGATGCCCACTCCTGGTGAGAATATGGCTTTCACCTTTCAGGTATTTGGGAATTGGCTCAAAAGATTGGGTAATTACAGAGATAATATTTTTGACAACTGCATGCTTCAGTTCCACACCTCAAATCTGGGAAGTGTCTCAGAACATTGGGTAATTACAGAGATATCATTTTTGACAACTACCTTCTCTCTCCTATTCTCTCCCTCTTTCTCATGCTCTCATATTCTTTCTCTTCCTCTCTAAACGTAGCCTAAACAGAATTGGAACCCTAACCATAACCCTATACTTTTGATGAAATACATGTAAAGCCCAGCGCAATTGTTGCTGGAGCAAATGTCAGATTCAATTACAACACACTTGAATGTGTACTATTCATAACATTGGGAACTAGATGTACATGTAGATTGCTTTATCTATACCCTATCTTCACTACCCCCAGACCTTCCCCATCCCACCGTATCTCCCAGCAGCCATTACCCCTTATCAATTACCCATATCCATAATCCCACACCCCTCCCCACCCTCAAACTCCCCCCTCCCCTTTTCCGACCATCCATCAGATCAAAACCATCACCCCTACATCACTCATCTACTCTGATACATTCATCTGAACATTAACAGACCGTGATTAGAAAGCTATCAAATGACAAATCTATTCTACTAAGCTTACATGTATATAACTCATCTCCATCACTCTAACACTTTCCTCACCTGTCTCATCTCTTCTCCTCCTTTTTCTCCTCCTTTTTCTCCTCCTTTTTCTCCTCCTTCTTCCCCTCCTTCACCAATATCAACAACAAATCATTATCATCATCATCATCAGTCCACATATCTTCTGTCCAATCACCCTCTCCACTCTAATCTCATTTTGTTCTTCTCGATCCAAAAGGATTAGTGTCCTCAAAAGGCATTGCCAGAAAACTTTGAAGGGGGTATGGGCACTTGCACAGAGTTTCCAAAAAGAAAAAGAAACAAAGATCCTCATATACTTAAAAATTTGTTGCCAAATTGTAAAGAAAATCTTTGTATTCCCAAATTTGACAATCAATGGATTTGCCAATAGAATCAAGAATAACAACCCCTTCCCCCTCCCCAAACTCTACATCTCTCCTTCTAGTGATGCCTTTGCATCCATCTGTGCAGCCCCATCTGCACAAATCGCAATCCCACTTCTAAGGCGTCTGGGTGTCTCCCGGTCGTTTGCAATGGGATCCATGCTTAATCCCTGGCATTTAAAACCCAAATGCAAATGACAGATCAGGCAGGGGCTTTCCTAAACAAACCAGTAAGCCATGGTGTTGGAATAGAGGAGTAAAAGCAATTCTGTTCCACGCCAATTGAATGTAACCATGATGATTAGACAGATTGTAGTTGCATTGGATTCCAAATGAAAAGGCATTGACAGAGGACTTGAAAGAGAGATGGTGTGTGCTGCATGTTGCGTACATACAGTAGACAGCCTTGGTTCAGCTAGACAGCCTTGGTTCAGCTAGACATACTAACATTTATGAGCAATGGATATTATTGTAAGAAAAAGCCTTGTCCCATATGTGCATAAACGGGTTGGTGATTATCATTGAAGTATGTGTTTTTTTGGAATGTTTTTTTTATAATCTGGATATTATGTCTTGCTGGTCCACATCATCTCACAATACCATCAGGCATATATCTTACAAAAAAACTTAATGGGTTTTTTTTTTAAAGGGTTCCTAGGATGGTGAATAAAAAACTTGACCCCACTGTACAATCAAATTATTGAAAATAACATGACATATTTCTCACATCAAACTCAAGTTTGCATTCTGTAATCTAAAGAAGATGTCAACTTACTGAGTGATCAAAATCAAGTCACTCCTAATATATATTTTTTTCCTCTTGCTAATAAAGAAATCAAAGAAATCAAATTCTAAAACACACTGGAAAATATACAATGAATATCTAGCACAGAACGTCATATCTTTTTCATCTGTTGAGACCCAGAAGGCGTTGACTCCTATTTTAATACATTTTTTAAAACGCATAATGCCCTATTGGCTCTCAAGATAGGTGTTGTTCCCACATGATGACAACCACACTAGCCACTTTTAGTATGATAATTAAAAAATGAAATAGGTTTCAAAAGGCTTGTTATTCTAATCATTTTTTATGCTATCCCTTCTTCTCTCAACACTTGCCTCCTTTACATCTAACTATGAGTCTGATTATATTAAATCTTACTTATGGGGCAGAAATCATACTGTTTCCAGCACTCAACGTACTTGAGAACTTCTTTATCCAATGGAGACAGTCTCATGTAAAATTCATCTCAGATGTGTTTAGAATTGCATATTCTAGGGCCTTACTTATCAATGGTTTAGCAAAGGCCTACATGTACTTATGCACAAACATGTGAAACATCATCTCCCCCTTCTTCCATTACCCCATGTGCCATTCCTGCATTCCCCCTCTGCCAATATTTACCCCCTTTCCACCAACTCCACGTTAGCCTTGGGGCAGGTGTTTACCGGTTTACGTCCCCCTGCCACATTACAATGTGTCTAATCATACATGAATGTAAGCCTCGTGCCCCGCATGCCACCGTATCGATTGAGGAACGTGATGCAAGCAATGCGTGTATCTCTGTTTAGAGGGCCCATGCTTACTGGCACAATTTTGCCATCTCATCATCATCTTGTATAGCCTAGTCAGTATAGCCTGCATGTGAATGTATACTGTATGTAGCTCTTATTTGGGGAAGAACTTATATCTAACCATTTTTACTCACTTCCTATATTAGGTAAAAGATGTAAAGGTTCATTATAAAGTGGATGTGTTCCGCTTGAAATTACAACTGTAAGAATGAGTATTGACCAAATACTCAGATGGGGGTTAGAAAATGTAAACATCCTTACAAGGACAAGCTCAATTACATAATGATTTTTTTTTTTTTGAGTACATGTATAGAACTCTACATTGTCTTATATGTAACTATTTCACTCGCTGGATTGAAAAGAAAATAATAGACATTTTACCCTATTTCAAACTACATTTAGTGACTATAACCTGGCCTAAACAGCTTTACAGGGGCATATTTTAAGTGTCATCCTTCTAAAATTTGAAATAGAATATTTTTGACAATTTTAAGGTCACTCTCCGTTTAAGAGGGTCATTTGTCCTTGGATCCCTTCAATGTTAAACCCTGCTGTAATAATAACACCATACGTCACCTTGATTATGGAAAAATAAGAAACACCTTAACAATTTTCTCCGGCAGTGAAAACATTCTCCTAGTCAGTGGAAGCTGTACTTCCTACCAGGGTCATCCGGAAGTGTGCATCGCCACACCAACCAAATGCGTTACTGACTTGATATAGCACCTGAAAACAGGAGCCTCTTCTTGCTTCATCCTCAACAACATCAAAGTCTGTATTCTATGAAAACTTACACAGGGTTAAAGCTCAGTCTAAAGTAATTTTTTTATATTTGTTCCTGGCTCCTCTCATTTTTATAACTAAATCATTTTCCCCCGTCAAATTGGACTAAACATCCCAAAGACAAACAGGATCTCAGTGCATTCCCTTATGATCAAAACTCTTGCCCTCTTCGTACATGGCATTTACAAATGGCAATACAACCTTGAGAGTTCTAGAAATGGCATCCACATTCTTTTCTACTTAAAGACTCCTTACACCCACTCATGCTAGAAGCTTTAATGGCATGTATATATGTCATAAAGACTGCATAGCACGTATATCATGTTTTCATACTTCTTATCTAACACCTTCGTAGATTGCATCACATGTTTTTGTAACCATTTCACAATTTTTTTTTAATATCTCGTAAAGTTGTTGATATCGGTTTACTTTTAATGGCCCTTATCATTCAATTTCTAACGTTTGGAGTGCCTTGAGCACCTTGTGTGGTAGATATAAGCACTATTAAATATCCAATACTATTATACTTATCATTTCTCAGTACCATGGTACTAATAACTATATAAAGCCATGGATAACATCATAACAGGAGGCGTAATTTCTAATACATTTTTCATTACATCATTACTATCTATATAAGCTGCTCCCTGAAACCATTTGAACTTTTATTTGTCAATACCGTATGTATCATCAAAGTTTAAATAGCACCTTTACTTGAGAAATTTAATTTAATCAAATTACCCTACAGGTCACACTTTATACCTATCCAGTCTTATGCAGTTATGTGTATAGGAGCATGCATTCAAATTTCTGATTAAATTAATCTCTATCAATTGCACCCCATGAGGTGCATTGTGATTTTCATTATTCACTGATCACAAATTGACCCGAGTAATGAGGTTACAACTGACCCACAAAAACAATTTGGTGTGTAGCCTTAACACTCTATATGCGTTTCTGAATTATGGATTTAACCTAGTCAGAACAATGCCCTCAGATACACACAGAGATATGAGGATGAATTCACCAATTGCTAAGTTACTGCCCATAAAAGATTCAGTGTATAGCAACAACCTTCTAGTTATGTTTAAAAATCAAGGATTTAACCCAACTAGAACAAAGCCACCTGACACATCCAAAAACAAATACAATTTTGAGGGAGTGTTCACATAAAAGCTAACTTACTGCTTCAGGATAGCGATCTCATTCTCCAATGTGTCCTCCTTGCCTTTGATTTTCTTCTTCTCGATGCATTTTATAGCTCTGTATTCTCCACTCTTCTTATCCTCCGCTACCACCACTTCTGAGAACGCCTCTGTATAAAGAAAATAAACAGACAAAGCTGATTTGTGAGATCCTTTACAAAAATATCTTTTCAATTAAAAATAATACAAAGGATTGGGAAAAGCCTGTACACAACTTGAGAAGAAAGCAAAAGCAAAAGCTCAGGAAACACACAAAATAGAAAGTGGAACTTAATAAATGGAAAGAACAAAAAGTAGAAATTGTAACTAAATTATTCCTCTCATGCAAAGAAAATCTGGTATCTTCCAGATATTCCCAATATGACTTTGTAAAACATCATCAATGTTTACAAAAAAGTCATATCATAGCTTCCTACATATTTGCCAATATCTTTTCATCATAAATACACAGAATATAGAAGATAAGAAATAACAACCTACAACCAACATCCACACAAATCATTTCCATACTGCACCCACAACAACAACTGTGTTTTGCCACTAATATGATTCTCCTATTCAACAAAATTCATTATTGAGTGTGGAATGAAGAAGTATGCTGACATTTTCATTTTATTATTCATTTATTCATTACATACATACTATCAAAAACTAATACATGGATAAGTAATAGTTCAAGTTGCACAAATCCTCTAGTTGGTGGACTTTGGATAATCTGCTCATTACCTTACAGATTTCTTATATATTACCCCTTCTGCTTTCTAATATCAATAACGAGAGGTCGTGATCTTGATCAAGTATTACAACCTGGGCTAAAAACAGCTATGATGGAATATGTAGTATCAACAGAGTCATACTAATGTTTAAACCGTATATTCAGCGAGAGCTTGCTCGGTTCCGACACCCTCTGGCATCCCATAAGGAACAGAAACAGACTCTGATAGGTTAATGCACCAAGAAAAAGGCCACAAAAAAGGCTAGATAAATCAGCATTTCCTATTCAAACATGATGGTATCTACCAGTAGGTGTACTTTGTGCTAATTTTACTTTAATATAATGAACATATTTTAAAGCCCTATACAGTTATCAGTACAAAAATCACTATCAATGAGTTACGGACATAACCCTTAAACAGGCCAGTAGTATCATACCTATTAAAACTTATCATCTAATGATGTATGTACAAATGTGCCTGATCTATCTATAATTATTACTGAGTTATCATCGACATGTTTGTATTAAACCTCCCACATAAAAAAAAATCAATAGGATCGAAAGGATATGATGTTTAGACAGTTTATAGAACAGTTTACAAGTACTTAAAAAAACAGTGTAAATTGTGATATAGTCAGTGCTTTTGTTAAACAAACAATATTACATTTTGATTAGGGTACATACTACCATGAAGGCAACATAAAGGTCAGAAGGTAGTCATCAACTATATCTAATTTCAAACTTTTCTTCAAACCACATAAATGAAAATTGAGATGTTTGGGAAAATGATATTATGGGATATAAAACTTGGATGTAGAATAATTTGAATTTTTAAAGAAAAATACATTTTCAATGTGAAACTGTGCTTATCCACCATCATGAGATACACAATCATCTTCAACACCTTGTAAATAATCCCAAAATGTTTTGAGGAAAATGATAGAGGAGGGTATAAACTCTGGAAGAGGATATTCAGAGCATAACCTGACAGTGTGATGCCTCAAGACTTCACGCGGCAGGCAGGTTTTATTCCGATAACAGCTGATAACCCTACCAACTTTTCAGTTTTTATGAGAGTGGAGTGCTTGAACTTTGATATTAATATGTGAGTGATGGAAGAGAGGCATGATGCTATGGTACCCGTTGCACTTTCAGACTCGGCCTGTTCCCATTAGCAGGCTATCGGCATCAACAGAAATCACCATGCCACAGATGCACAGCCCAAGATGAGAAGAGACGTGCCCTATATTTTCCTGCATTGGTCATGTTGGCTGATGAGGTTCAAAGGTTGTCATCAATGCTGGCACTCAATTTTAATGCGCAACTACACAGCACTGCATTTCATTCACATTTCTGAGGCAGTGAGAACAATTCTATTCTGTGTAGGTGTCGGGTCATATTTACATATGCACAAACGAGGAATCGCCTCAGGATATTGAATGTTAAGTGCTGTAATGCCCTTATCCAGGGATTCACAGATAGAAAGATTAGCCAGTTTTCAGCCCCCTGAGAACAAAACTCACGCAAATGCTAAAGATATCTGTGTAGTGAGATTAACTGTGGATGCGCATTTACGGTATGCTTTATCTACAACCTACATGCATAACAACAGGGTAAAGGGTACTCTTTATGGTACGGGAAGTTTGCATGATCAAAAGTTGACTTCGATCTTCTCGCTCATGCAAACAGTAATTATCAACAACATGATCTTTGTTGCCTGATTCTATTCCTATATATTTATCTAACTTCGACAGCTGCTTCAACATAGCCAGTGGCAGGTTTAAGAGGACACAACTGGCCCATGCCACCCCCTTCTTTTCAAATCCAATGTAGCATACCTTACCTACACAAACAAGAATCTGCCCCTGCATATAGTGAGCTACATAGAGGGAGCAACATGTGTTGGTGACGGTGGATTTTCTTGCCTTCATCTTGCTTAATTTTGCAGCTTATTGCCATTTGGAAAAGAAGGAACATTTGTAGGTATTGGCTCTCTCACCTTCATATTGAACCTCGCCTTATATCAAATTGGCAATGAAAACTGAGGAGTGAATGCAATACTCTTATGTTATTTTCTGTTATGTATGACTTCTAACGATATGCAAGAGAATTTAACAGGGTATTGGCAATCAACAAAAGATGTTATGCAATGAAATTGAAGTGTAGGTAAACTTTAAGCCTAATCGTGAAAGTACATGTATTTACCAGCTCCATATCCTAGCGATATGCTTCTACCTCTCTGTGATAAAATTGTGATTTTTAAACAATCCCGCACTTTGCATTCCGGATACATCTTGTTGTCCCACTTAATTTTCATAAGCTACCTTTTAAGAATCAGACTACTTTTAACTAGCTCTTAAAGTATTCTTGCTCAAAATGAACCTTCAAAAAGGTCCCATGAGGCAAAAATACAGGTAGCCACTAGTATGTCAAGAACACTACAAATCACTCGTAAACTGGCACAAAGAGACCAGCAAGAAGGATGCTTGACAGCATTACAAGATGACCAAATGTTTTCTCTTTTTCTCTTTTTTTTTAAACTCAGGAATCTACTTTTTTAATTGTAGTAAAAAGAAAAAATTTTCTCCATGGTGATTGAACCAAAATGTTGAGATTTTCTTAAATAGGAAATCAAGATGAACAGTTCCTAACGACAAGTCTGTATCTTACTGCATCTCTCAACAAATAGTGATGTTAAAATCACATTCTGTGATGGAAAAGCTGCAGGATTCATACATTTAGCGCTTCAGATAACATTCACAGAGCTTTTGGCTGCCATTTTACTGAATGCTCTGTCATCACCGTAATCATCATCACTCTAGGAGGTTGCAGCTATGGAAACCCTGCATGTGTATGGGTTGTCCAGGCGTCAGGACCAATTTGTAGAGTTCCCTGCTCCCGGGCTGGTCAAGTGCTTTTATGAGCTCTGACAGCTACACTGCCTAATTTGTGGTAGGAGAGGTAGGAATGTTTTGGAGCTGCCTAGAGAGTGTTGGCTCTAAGGGGTTACAGGAGCTGGACCGCCTGTGGACCAAGTTAGTATCTCTGCTGGACAGCTATGGGAGCTGAAGGTAGGCAGGACCAAGGGTATTGGGTCATTTTGTGACCCATATGTTACCTAGTTGAATTAGATAACAAACATTGAAATGATGATTTCCATTTATATTGTTGTAATCTAAACTGTCATAGGGCAATTAGCCTAAATAATCACCCAGTATACTAAATCACATGTAGTAGGTGTAAAAACTGCACTTGAACTTGATAAATAATCACCATTGATAATAATTTGTTGGAATGTTGGAGTCTCTTCACTACACAATGTCCATGCAAAAAAAAGTACCATATGATATAGGTAATTGATCATCATCACCGTTATTATTATCACCATAATTTGATCAACATTATCATTATCATCATCATCATTGTACTCATCACCAGCACCATCATCATCATCACTATCATCATATAATCATCATCATTATCATCCTTCACCATCATCAACCACCTTCATCATCATCACCAACATCATCATCAGCAACAACATCATCATCATCATATAATCATAATCACTATCATCATCCTAATAATAATCATCATCACCATCATCATCATCACCTTCCACATAACCACCATCATCACCATAGTCATCATCTTCATCATCATCACCACCACCATCATCATCATCATCATCACCATCACCATCATCACCACCATCCCCATCATCATCACCACCATCATCGTCATCATCATATAATCACCATCACTATCATCATCCTAATCATCACCATCATCATCATCACTATCATCATCACCTTCCACATAACCATCATCATCACCTTCCACATAACCACCATCATCACCATAGTCATCATCATCATCATCACCATCACCATCATCTTCATCATCAACGCCTCCACACAGAACACAATACGTACAGCAAACCCAAGTCCAGATTTACAGACTACACTTCTTCCCTGCCTGTAAAATCTCATCCTGGCGTTATCTTGTTTGAATTAAAGTACTCAAGATAAGTCATGTTCACCAACTTATCTGACCTCTTGTTTGAATGAAAGCAGAAGTTGCGATATGTCATGTCCACTGACTTTGCCAAGATAAGCTAAGTGCAATGCACTGATATTGACAATGACAACGTCACAGCTGTTTCTTGGAATACAGTCCTTAGAGTAGGGAGAATTCAAAGAGCCCTGGGGCTGTGCTAGGACTAGTAGAGACTGTATCAGGTTCTAAAATGGCATACGCGCTTCTTGGAGTAGTATAACTATACAGATTCGTAACTACATCAAAATTACATTAATTCTGAAAAGCTACAAAGTGTTCTTAGTCCAATGGAAATGTGCCAAATCTTACTCTTTAAACATAAAATCTATAATCATATATATATATATATATATGAAGGGTTTTAATCCCATGCAAATTTAACTAATGGTTTTACAAATAAGTACCTGGATGACTAGGCAATATGGTTTTCATGCCTAAAGGTTTGTTTTGACAAAACAGGCATCTATAAATAAAACGAGCTCTTAAAAGTAACTGTGAAGTCCCGCAAACTCGCAAAGGAATGGACTTAGTCTCTTTGTTTCCATTTATAAGCATAAACTATATAAGGGAAAATTACCTTATCAATGTGCTGCATAAGGACTTCCCTGGAACAAACACTGCTATCTCATGAAGATATGAGCTTAGTTGTGCAATACTTTCCCATGACAATGAGTGGATTTTAGCAACCTGTATATAAAGACCACTTACCTTTATAGGTCTACACATTCATGTATGGAGCCTATAATTCTTAGTTTTGCAATAGTGTCCTTGTAACACTGAGTGGATTTTAGCAACCTGTATATAAAGACCACTCACAATTGTGATTATTAAATGTGGCTTATACCCATGGAACATACAATACAAGAACACCTCATGATTACCGATGTTGTCTAATGAAGATGTGAGCTTGGTGGTGCCATTTATATTTTTGTCATATAGAGTGATTTCAGCAACCTGTGTATAAAGACCAATCATCTCTATGTTTACAGTAGCTTATAAAGCAGAATCAACATATGATCACTTTCTGATTAAAGTGTTGTCTTATGAAGATGTGAGCTTGGCAATGCAGTGTTTCTTGTGATCCAGAGCAAAATTCAGCTACCTGTGTATAAAGGCCACTTTTCTTTGTGATACATTCAATTAAAATTGTATAGAATCAACAGAAAAACACATGACTAGAGTATGTCATCTATCTTATGAAGATGTGAGCTTAGAGGTCCAATGTGTACCTTGTAATATACACGGTATGCAACATGTGCATACGAAATTCTACAACAAAACACTATTGCCTAATGAAGATATCACCTTACTTATTCATTAAGTTCTCTAAAATACTAAACTCTTGAAATGACTGCTGAAATGTTTTGGTAACTGACCCATAAATGCAGTGTCTGTACAAAGAACACCCTGAAATATACATAGATATTGAAGTCTAATGAAGATGAGCTTAGTGGTGCAATTTAGCTTTCTATACAGGTGAATATTGACAACCTGTGTATAAAGGTTGTATGCTATGAGAGGTATGCCATGGGACTCATATATACATGTACAGCTACACAGTGTGTTACATACTGTGTACAATATAAGCATTTCTATGGAATAAACAAGCTCATTTAATGTGATTGGTGTAATGTTTAATCGACCCATTTATAAAGACCACTATTTTTATCCCTTGCAACTGACCTTTGAGAACATGCAGTGATTTTTCATAGTCATGCAGTTCCCTAGGAATAAACTACCATATCACCATACCAGTATTTTACAAAAACTTGAACTTATATGTCTATCCTCTGTAGATTGTACATCTGGATACATGCTATATACAGGCATTAACGGATAATCATATGCAAGTACGGCCACTAAATGACATGTTTAGCAGTGTAAGTTAGCATTCTTTCACTGACAAAATTTCGCTTCTGATCACATAGTGATCGTCCAGGGAAAATAATCAAACACAACATGTGAAATTTAACATGAAAACAAAAATATGCCAAATTGCTTCCAACTAAACAACATTAGGGAGAATCTGGGCAGAAAAACAGTGCATTGTCTATTAAGTTATAGCAGACAAATCTACACACGTACATATATATACACACTTACATATTATACACACACGTACACAGAAGCACTATTAAATGAGCTTACTTTTAACACAACCATACTCGTCGCTCCTACGCGTTCATACCCAAAGGGCATAGCATTGTTTGCTACTAACATGGCTACAAAATACATTATACATCACAATCAGTGTATATCCAATAGGCCTATTATGCTCTCGACAACATGAAAACTAAACCCTATGCCTCATTTTATATGTTTGGAGCCAGAAGGGCACTCATACTGTTTTATTAGACAGACTTAGCGCCTTTCTGGGTCCAATCAGACAATAAGATAAATATAAGAATGAATCAGATTTGTGTACTTGACTTCTGTTGTTTAAGTCATGAGAATATTATTCCAAGCTATTTGCACTTCTAAATTGATTCAATATCCGTTTTGAAAATAAAGAGAACGGCTGCATGGAGATTTTGAAGAAAAAAAACCCCTCAGTTTAGTTAAGCTCGGTTCCAATAATTAATACGCTCTGCTATTAAAGCTACATGTACACACCAATTCAGAGAGCTGAACATGGAAGTGCCCGCCGCATTTAATAAGGGCCATCATGCTACATAATAGTCAGAATATTCCCGCTTCAGTTCAGGGATGGTTATATGCAACTGTCTGATTACATAAGACATTGAATCACCTATTGTTATGCTCTTGGATGACCCCCAGCTATGGCGGACGGAGAACTATAGTGCTTCCAGAAACCATGGAAACTGAATCAGTCTATATACACAAAAAACACCTCTTATAAATGCTGCAATAACTGCTTCTTCAAGATACAAAAATAAAAAGGTTAGCCCCACATATTCATGTACATGTATAGTTATTACACCTTAATAGCCCTTTACGAGGCCATAACTACATTTATATGCAGATGAAGAAGGTATGGATGATACTACTTCTTGTGCAAGAAAGAAAAAGAACATACATCCATCTCTTGTGGCACAAACAGCAGGTATAATAAATACTGTTCATGTTGATTCCACGTGCTATATATCGATCAAACAGCTGCCATGTTTGTGTCTTGAGTTCATACAAAGGGCCAACTGTACCCTTCCACACATCTCAAATGCCTGCAATTTTGAAGAGTGTCAAATACAGACGGAGCAAATTTAATGTGTCGCGTTTGGCACTAAGTGAGTACAGGCGTCTAGCGCATACCCTAGAAATTGACCAATGCGGCGCTCAAGGCCGGAATGTGCAATGTCTGACCTTCCATGGCATACCAGGTGAAGACTTATGTAACTCTTGCAGGAGAGTGATGGACCATTTCGATGTACGAAGGTAGCCGTACTCTAGATTCCAATCTGTAGCATTTGAGCTGAAATGGAATTTAGGACAACCATCGAGTATCCATCATATATTTCCAATCCTTTATCCCATCTAAGAGGATGTCCAAAGCATTGTGCATGTATGTGTACCTCACACAGAGTATATCAAAATCTAATTTTTTAAAAAGAATTACCAAATGAAGGCAACATACTGTTGGAGAAAATAATAAACAATTTTTTTTTTTACAACACAGCACAAGCAAAAGACTTAACAGCAAACATAAGAATGTCATTAAGGGCTACAGGTTATATGACTAAAAATGAACTAGGATCATAAACTTGAGGCAAAAGAGTAAAAGGACCCAAGTAGATATAAAAATCCCAACTTAACGTAAATCAGCCGATTTAAATAAACAGAATCCCGTTAAATGAATAGCGTCCCTTTAGCTGAGCAAAGATCACCTACAGGAAATATTTGTTATCAACACATAAAATTTGAGTAGACCAAAACCATGTCTTGTATGCAATAGAAGTAGCATTCAGAAGGAAAAAAAAGATCACAATATAATACTGAAATATCCATTGCCAACAGACTAATAACTAAAACAAACTGGCCTTTAAAACAGAAGAACTTGAACACTATTTGATAAAATCTGAATATACTGTGGATTATGACCTTTGCATTTAATGCCAAATTGATTGAGAACACGCTCCAGGTTTTTTGCTTTGTTTTTGTTTTTACTTGGCTTTCGTCTTCCTCCCTCTCCAAAAACCAATTTTGGCAGTCCGCCTACCTGCTTGATGGATGTCGGGTCCTAAAATCCGACTAATCATCTCTTCAACACCAATTAAATGAATGAGTGGGCATGGGGCAAGACAAAGCATTTATCTCCGATATTAACCATGCTCCCCTTTTCATCCATGCCCGTCAGATTTCGTGGCAAAATGAGTTTATGGCCAAACAGCCATTTCTATTTGCACTTTTTCTCCGCAAACAACCATTGTGCATCCTACGCAGCGGCTCGTTGCGGAGCAATTATCATAACAGAGTTTAGGCCACGATCTAAACACCGTCAAATACGATTGTGTATCCGCATCAATTATAACCGGGTAATGAAATTTTCTGCTTCATCTTCCGTCTTTTATCATGAATATTGTGAGAGATAGGCCTTACCCTGCAAGGCACTACTTTGTATTGAGGAGTGACCGGCCTACTCAATTATAACGCTTCTTTCTTTGAATTTGCCGAGTAATGATTTATTCATCACCTTTTTATGTTTGATTTTCTATTTTAAAAACTGCATGCATAATGGCTCATAATCTCGGTCAAACATATCATGGGGGTCATAATTAAATAGTGCGCCTCGGAATAGAATTTCTAGATAGACGGCGCTATACAAATGCCTACTATTATCATTATTATTATTAATGCACATTTGTTTATTTAATAACTACACAGATTTAATATCTACAAATAGGAATGCTGTAAATGCAGAAAAAGAAATTTGCAGTCAATCAACAAAAACTGTTGTGATGATTATCAGTCACAACCTTCTTTTCTGGTTGTCAATATTATTATGCAAATTATTTTAATAAAACTCTACTTAATTCTAAAGTAACCACCCCCTCCCCATGACTGACTGAAAGTAAATATGAATCAATGACTATTTAACAGATAAGGAACTCCATAAAATGTTTTTTTTTACACATGAAATGTATCAAATATAAAATCTTCTATTGTCATTTCAGAGCTATTTGCAATGTCAGACATAAATAAAGAGCATAAATTATCTTCATTAAATGCCGAATGATGGGAACTATATTGCCTATTTATGACAAACAAAAGAGAGACCTATTATGAAATTAAATACCGGTAGCCTCTTCTTTAATAATTGTCGGACAATAGAGATGAAGCTATGTATCTAACCATTTAGAGTAAATTAATATGTTGGCTAGGAGATATGGATTGCTTTATTGATTGATATTCAAAAAGCAATATTCCATTGGAGTAGTATTTACAACCAACACTGGAGATCAGTCATTCATCAAAGCAGCACGCATCTCCACTATAACGTGAATATATTGAGGCCATTATAGCTCACCATGTACATGTATGCCAAAGACAAAGTGTACATGTAGGCGCAGAAACCAAACAGGTCTCATCCGATTTTAACCCACTTTATACCGCCCCATCATCATCATCTCTACTTTACGCTGTGTTCCAATCCATGGCAGCATTCGTCAGCTTTGCGTTCGTGCAAGTGGCTGCATGCTACGCACACATGCATTGGGAAATCGCATCGCCGCCCTGAGGGACCAATCAGGACTTCACGAGCCGGACGATTTGCTGCGATTCACCAATCTCATTAATTCAGGATTTACGGACAGCTTTGCTCAAAATGAATAGGCAATGGCAACCATGACGGTAGTACAAGATCCCACTGGACAACATATGGAGGGGAGAAAAATGAAGAAACGTTTAAGACCTTGTGTTTGAAAGCAATCCTCATTTCTGATTTTTGAACACTTCTTAGGTCTCTGTTGTCTTCTAATGTGACTTCATATCTGCCACAAGTGCCGATATTTTGCAATAAGATTCGGAATTGGATAAAATGACAGCACAAATCTCTCAACACATATAATCTTACAATTAGTATTTCACATTCTAATGGTATATTCAGTTTCAATTACTAAATAGCTTTAAAATTCTGTTTGCTTTTCAATTCACTTTGTAAACAACAATACATGTAATTTTAGCTTTCAGCCTATGTACACAGATGTTTTGGAACATTCATGACTTTTCAGTCAAAATAAGGATACAAACCAAATATCAACAAGGCATTTGTTGTTTTGCAGTGCTTGCTTCAACATAACAGCAAGTTATTATTAATGTGTAATTTACAATTCAACACATAAAAGACATTTATACTTATCATGACTTGATGTTTACTCTTTCCATCAAAGATATCTAAATTTGATAAATGAACTTCAAGATAAAAAGAAATTTTAAAACTACATGTACATTGTTTAGGTCTGTATGACTACTTAATCCCCATTTCATTTAAACATATGTAACTCACTGTATGCTTCATGTGTCTGCATATACCATTACATGTACCTCGTACCATTTTTGTATTTGTTACATCTTAATTGGACCGCAACTACTTTTTTTTAAAATCAACTCAAGGGCAATTTCATTACCGTATTGCATATATATATATCTCATAGAAATCATGTGCGTATTACATGACACATCATTGTAAGGCTCGCATATCTCAAAAGGTTACGGACAAGGCTAATGAAATCTTATGTTGATGTTTCAGACATCTTTGCAATCATATTTCTCATTGTATTCTGCAACCACAGAAAGTATCTAGTGAGCTCTCTCATTTTTCAAAGAACATGCTTTCTTTTAGTCTGATTTAGTTTAAAAACAACCAACAATGAGAGTTTTTTACATGTACAGAAAGCTACATTGGACAATATTTGTTGTTGTTCTCAAATTCTAATATTTTCTTGGAAAGACTGAGAAAAGCGTCACTATAGGCCTGTCTTCATCAGCTCGAGTTTGCCAAATAGCCTGCTATTTCTGATTCGGGAAATTTACAAATCGCGTCTTTATCAGATCGAAACTCGAGCTCGAGAAATTAGCTCAGTGTTCGCGCATAGTGCGAGTCTTCGGACTGGTGAAGACGCACCGGACAAATAGCGGGCTATTTTGCAAACTACCCCAAGATATCTTGGGAATATTTCCCGAGCAAATAGCCCGCTATTTCGTTATCGGGCTAATTTCCTGAATCAGAAATAGCGGGCTATTTGGCAAACTCGAGCTGATGAAAACAGGCCTTATGAGCTGAATGCACATAAATATATAAAGCTCATCTTATTGCCCTGAGTGCTAGTGATGATGATGATGATGATGATGATGTCTTATACATGACTGCAAGGAATGTCTGTCTGGCTAGGGTATGAATGGGTACTAATGTTATAGTCATCATGCTGCGCTTGGCAATTCATCAGTGCACACAGAGTGTCTGTCAGCGCCTTCATATCAGACTATGCGTAAATGGTGGGGAATTCTCCCAAAGGACAATTTAGATTAAAATCTAAAGCAATGCATCAATTAACTGGAGCCTGCTGACATAGGGGGGTGAGTTACAGAGAGAGAGAGAGGCGTTCAGGATGCATACATGTAACCATGATCTAGCAAGGGTCTGAACTTCTACCATGAAAACAAACATGCCCATTCACTGAACACAGTCATAAGGCCCATTTACACAGCCCAAATACCATTTAAAAAAAAACTTTGCTGTTTGCTCATTCCGATTTTTTGGTTAGTAGTGCACTTGCGCCACTTGTCGCTGCTCTGCATGAGATCGCACGGAAACAAGGAAAGTCACATGACCAAAAACCAGAATCGTACCAAAGTTTCAAGCATGGGCATTTACACTGCAAAAATCTGTGGAAAAAACAGACTCCAGAGGTAAATTTTTCTATTTTGATTTCTTGTCAGAATGTGAGAAAAATTGATTTTTGGTTGCAGTGTAAATGCAGCTACTGTTTGGTTTAAATAAACTCCTTTGTGAATTTTGGCCATCTTTTCTGACACATTGAGATACGTAGAGACAGACTACCAGACATACAAAACAAGAACCATATGTAGGAGATACAAAACAAGAACCATATGTAGGAGATACATGTAGGGCAATTCTGTGAAATATGTCTCATACAAAATAAGACTCTTATTCATTTATTTCAATTTGAATGCTGACCCAGGGATGGCATCCAAAAACGCTTTCTATCCAGTGGAAAAGGCCTTAAATAAATTGCAGCTAGTATTATTATCATTATTATTATTTCATCTAAAAAAGAACAAAATTATTGATATGAGAAGTGAATAAAATTATTCCTTCCAATATAACTACGATCCAAAGATTTTTCAATTTTTACCCCTCAAAAAAAATTAAATTAAAGACTTATGTCGGTCAGGACACATTTCACGTAATCATCCAAAATGGTTTTTCAATAAGGCACCATTCTGCCCATCATTCAGAGACAGCCAATTCAATTTGCTTTGAATTCAGCATGAGAACAGCTGGAAATGTTGTCTACTTGTCACCCTATTGTCAGGACATGAAAGGGGCAATGAACCATAATGAATATGGCAAAATGGCAAGAAGGCAAATCAAGTACGATATTTCTCACATCAATTCAACTTGGATGGCATTAAAGGGAAAGATAAGTTTTGTTGCAGAGGGCGCTTCACAAAATATTTATTGTGAGATAATGAAAAACTGAGTGTCAAATTTGAAAGAATATACAACTTAAATGACAAAATCATCTTTGTTTGATCAAATTCGGTTCAGAGATGGCTGAAATATCCATAAATATAACAATTTCTAATATTTGTGGTGCCTCACAAATATTCGGTAATTTTGAACCAGCCATTGAAAAACGAGATAGCGCCTTATACATTTTTTCCAGCCAATGCTAATATTGGCTTTTTGTTGGCTTTTTTGTGTTGGTTATAATACGCACAACCAGCCGGCCTGTGTATTGTTATTATTAATTAATTAATTAATTAATTAACGGTCACCATATCTTTTTGAAAGTGTAGCTGAATTGGTATGATCGTATTCAATCTAAATTCACACATTTTGGGGTCTAAAATTACCTTCATAGCCATTTTAGGTTCTGAACGGGCACTAGAAATGTCATAAATAAGAATAAGAGCAATAGCCATGCACTTTGAAGGCATTTGCGGTCTTAAACAAGAACTCAACTATCCCTTTAATGACCTTGTAATGTTCAAGAGATATAGAGAGTATATCACTACATCATTATGAATTACCATAGCAAGCCTATTAAGTATTTTCTTCATTACTTAATTCTTCTATGTTCATTCCAATTAATTCTTCCGGCTGAGGATGTCTCATACATAACATTTACCAAAATAAAATATGCATGCAAATGGCTGAATTAAACATCTCAATACCTTACATCAAATACCAGCACTAGCTACATTATACCAGCAACATTTCTCCGATTAAACAGACTCTTATTTTGACCTAGGAAAAAAAATCCTTATGCCTTGCACCAAGCCCAAGAAAGGAAACAACGGGGCCCTGTGTTATACACAGTAATACTGATTGCTGTTGTTTTAAGGGTAGTTGTACATGGAAAAAAACTTATTGAGTTTTGAATAAATATGCTAATATCATAACTGAATACCAGTAATTAAAAAATATAACAAAATAATTTATTCGTAAAACTGCAATGTTTACGATAATATTAGGTATGTGTCGCTTAGAGAAATGTAATGGCACGAAAAGACACGTACGGAATGCAAAAGGCATAATATTCAGTGTTAACTAAATGCTCTGGCTGTGACAGTGGCTGCATTCCTGTGGCATGTCCAATTGTAACATTCCTAAATATACCCCCTCAACCTGCAGGTACCAGCCTAATGAGAGTACGTGTATATACCAGCTCCCTATACTAACAATGTGGTCCAAAATTCAATTCAATTCAATTCAATTTATTCAACCAATCATTAAAAACAATTTACAAGCACACTGGTACTTGTAACATTACAATTTAATGACAGGTTATGGACCCCTGAGAAGCAAAGCTTGTAAATGGGGCCCATTCACTACGGAACTCAGTGTTATATTGCTCTGGCTCCTAATGTTATGAACCAGAGCAATATAACACTGAGTTCCAATAGGCAATCTTTTTATTCAGATGGTCATATCTCAGCCAATACTTAACACATTCCATTGGTTTTCGACATTTGGACATTATTTTTGATGCTCTTTCGGAAAATGAAGAAAAAATTGAGAAATTCCAAAAATAGATTTTTATGACATCACAGCTTCGGTACTCTATTAACATACAATTTTATTGTGATAAACCAGTGATTTTCTAAAATTATGCATTTTGCGATCAGGACAAGTCGATTTTTCGTGCCCCTACATTTCAATAGGCTACCTTAGAAGATAGTTCATGAAAAGCTGTCAGCATGATTCATGACTAATCAAGATGAAGTTCTTAGCCTGGATAAAAGTACCCCAAAACAACTAATATCACTGCGAAAAGAAGCAAATAACAACTCTGTCAGATAACTCGGACTTTGAATTACGACTGCCAAGAGTTTGGGCCTGCCAACTATAGGTCCTGGCATGCATGTGTATCATCGTACAATGACATCTGCAAAGGACATGTAGAGGGGGTCTTTAGAAAGGTTACAATTAGACATGCCACAGGAATGCAGCCACTGTCACAGTCAGACTACTAGGTAGTGGGAGAGATGAACATTGCTACAGATATATACCAAAGATTTGTACATAATGTACACACTGACCGCAGACAGAGCGGGGGTTGGCATGATGGACATATTTTGGATCTGCGGGGATCCCATTAAAGATTACGTATCTAATTTCCAACAGTGTATATGGTTTTTGTTTTCAATGTGATAAATGCCCAATACAAAATGGGTTATTTTCTGTAACAATATCTACAACTTTATTTTCAGGAAGATAGGTATTGATATTGCAGGTATTTCTAGCAGTCTACTTCCCAAAATTTTCCAGTTTATCTTTAATACATAAAATAACACTCTTCAAGTTGAAGAATCTGTAATGCCGACCTACATGTAGCTAGCTTTAGACTCTGTAAATGCTAGCTAGATTAATGACAAGCAAAGAAATTTTGTATTTTTTTAAATTTATATGTGACTGCTTAAGAAGACTGTACTCAAGGGACCTGTTGAGAATCAATGCCTAATGTGCTCTAGTGCATCAACTAGGTTTTGAACCCAGGACCTAATAGGACCTGATAGTTACAGACAAGCCAGTGTGTTCACTCCTCTTCAGAGGAAGTAAAGAAGTAAAACAGAGAAAGAGAATAAAACTGAAAACATAAATGTATACATCAAGGTTGCATATAGGCCTACATATTGGCCTGCATACATGTACATCGTAAACGAAAGCTAGGACAAGGTACATTTCTAAAGGTCAAAGGCAAGAAGGAAACTACCACACATACAACAGGAAACATCTTAAAGGACTTGGCCGACAGAGGAAGGCAATAAGAAACTTATACTCTACTCTACTCTACTTCTGGAATCTTCCTATCAAACAGATTAAAGTAGCCGATCACGATATATAAATAGCCTTTGAAGTTTCCCGTGCTGCATAAACAGGTCTACTGTTACAAGCAACCGGTACTTAGGTTTATCACGATATTGTAATCATTGCACTGTTTTTGTTGCAGATATGAAATGTATGATACCATGGCGGTGAACTTGGTACAGATACATGTACGTGTGTAGGCCTACATTTGGTCAGTTGCATAAGTACCCAGATAAAAAAATCATATCATTCAAACCAAAATATTTACCAAGAGGTACAGTTGTGTGTATATATGCCGACAACTGCAATCTCCAAAGAACAGTCTCCTGACTCCTGTGTCCATGCAGGACTGTAAGCTTGTTTTGAACATGTAACCCATTGCCTATGGAAACAGAATGGTTCCTGTACTAAGGTTATGGGAATGAAAGAATTCTACAGTCAACAGGTTAATTCCTCTGTTAATAATAACAGGTAAATATTATCTTTGAAAAATTGGAGACATTTACTTGAGTGAACTGATGGATGAGAGGAAGGGCTGAACTTGCTGTCATTTAGGTAGGCCTACATGTACATGTTGCTAAAAAGTCACACAGATATAACTTTCAGTTCGCACAGTATCAATGTATATGGGTGATATTAAATACCTATTTAATACCAAGTAATTTCAGATTTGTACACAGACATAAATGTATGAATAGATGTGACATATTTTCAAACAAAATTCCTCAGATCTTTCCATTTAATTCACAGAAATGTGCGCTTCTAAGAGACCACACTATGAAACATAAAACTATATAAGTACCTGAAGCCTATGATGTTACAATATAAACAGCTTCAAGTGAAAAGTGAGAGAGAGAGAGAGAGAGAGAGAAGGAAAGGGAGAGAGAGAAAGAAGGAAAGAGAGATACAGAGAGAGAGAGAGAGAGAGAAAGAGTAGGAGAGAGAAAAAGAAAGTAAGAGGGTGATTAAAAAGGGAGAGAGTAAAAGAGTGACAGAGAAACAGAGAGAACCAGAACATAATGAGAAAATCACATGTTCAATTTCGGCATGAAATTGTATCCTGCCCCACATACAGAGCAAAGGTCTTTTTCCAAAGACAAGTGATGCCAAATGCTAGCGACTGACGAGTATTTAAACGGTTCTCCACCTCACAGCTAACTACCACTGCCAATCTGTCCATTCCCATTGGGATACGTCGAAATATGACCAGGCTAACGAGCAAAGAACAAGCTGTATGCCAAAAATGCCAGTCATAAATGTTACGCTAAACATCCTTGAGTTGGTGTATAGTAGTACCGGTATTGTGGTTCATACACTTGACTTTTAATCAATAGATAGAGAGCTCTACCAATATTGTATAGTACTCTGTGTAAGCAGACAGGGTTATGATACATGCACATGCTGTTTCTCTCCACCCAGGAGGCCAGGAGGAGTATCAAAATAGATATCTTGTATGAATAAATATCTTAAAGATTGCCAGCAATAATGTACCATCACATCATGTAAAAGCACAGAGTGATAATAGCAAGAGAATCCTCACACAGATGTAATAGTTAAATATGAAAATGAGATGATGGAACCAATCGAATCAATATCACATCACCATCATCATAGCTGTTTAGCTATATGGCTGACAATGCAGGAAGCCAGAACTTCTATAAACAGCAAACCTGATTCTAAACATCTTTCAAAACACAGACAGAGTCATGAAAAGTAGAGAGACACTGTTTTCCTATTTTTCCATAATACCAACAACCAGGCAACACATTTTACATTACTGGAAATGATTCGGAAGATGTGTAATGCTCTTCCAAAAAAGAATAAAATTGAAACGTCCAAAGCAACTTTCAAATATTTTGCCCCGTGTTCCAAATCTCATGCAATTACATTTGTCATTTCCCTACACAGCTGCACCACTCTATTTCCTGCATCAAAGGCCCGATAAGAATGTTATCTGGAGTTGGTACCAAACTCTGCAATTGGCAAGTAACTACACAGTCAGTCGTAACTGGAGTGGATTTGATGATGATGATATAATCTTGATTAACCCCAAAGCAGACCCCATTAATCAATAGTAATTATGCAGTGAATGGTCGTGTAATAGAGTGGCTTTCCCTGGCCACCTATTGACACAGGGTGAGGCCAGAAAACGAAGAGATCATAGTCTTGCGAAGAGACCACTAGCTTTATTTTGTCTCTTTGACCCCGTTCTCATTCACTTCGTTGGAGCGGTCTAACTAAGACCCATTCCTCAGGAGCAGTTCTTAGGTGAGTGAGAACGGTCAAAGTGGTCCAGGAAGTGGACTTCTGGACCGCTCCAGAAGACCACCTCGGGAGGTGGTCTTGAGGAACGGGTCTTATTAAGAGCGGTTTGGAGCGCTCTAACGTGCGAGTGTGAACGGAAGCGTACTTTGAACGGAAGTGGTCTAGTGACGTTGCACGCGAAACATGTAGTACGGTACATATGCTTAGTATTCTGCGCGCGAAAAAATTTACCCGCTGACCTGAGCTGCCATAGCAACAAGACCACTTTGACTTTTGGAGCGGTTTGAGCCATAAAAAACTGCTCGGAGTGTGAACCCTCGCAAACCGTTCCTCAAGACCCGTTCCTCTGGAGCGGTCTAACTAAGACCACTTTCAAAGTGAGTGAGAACGGGGTCTTAGAAAGAAGAATTTCTGACTCTAGCCTAATAATTAATTCACAAGCAATGAAACACACGACCTACTAAGCTGATGTTTTTAACAGAACATAAACAAAACTACCTGCTTTCTTTATTTCTGTTCTACTCATCGGTCACCCGCATTACACTTGGTAAATTATTAAGGAAACAGTGTTTGCATAACACTCCAGCATGCATTGAGCACCTTCATTCAGTAAAGAAAGAGGATTTAAGCTGCTTAAGTACCTTTTGTTACCAATGAGAGCACATTCCCACTGGACTTGGTTAAGTGATGCCCAACCCCACTTCTAAAATACGATTCAGTGTTGAAAGGGAGTGTACTTGGTTTGCAAAGTTTTGTCATTGTATAGCATTTACCTCTTGATTACTAAGCCCGGAATAGCTAGGACTGGAGACTGAAAATGCATGATTTAGCAAAATGCAATTGTAACCCTCCCTTGTCACCCTCATATAATCTAAAAATAAATCAAAGCCCTAACACTAACCCTTCATCTTTAACAAAATAAAGCTCAGAGCAAATGATGCTGACAAATATGTCAGATCATCTAATGAAGAATTCTCGTATCTTCAGGATTCTTTTGGCAAGCAAAATGAAAACAAAAGCTTGATAATTTTATTGAAATAAAACACTTACACTCAAAGGATATCTGTATTATGAACAGACCCAAAGTCTCTCATCTGTAAAATCATCGGAAGATATCATTATTTGAAGCTTTTAACACTCCATGTAAATCAACACGAATATGAAATCTCAACTTCAGCATTTAAGGGAAAGTATGGATAGCAGTACAAACAGGCTCATACTTGTAGTACTTTCAAGAGGATAATGCATGTGATAGTAGGTGGCAGATTTTCAGTCCAGGGAAAAGCAAGGCAGGTAATAACATAAAAGAGAAGTGGAATAAGTACATGTGGGTGTAAAAGATCTCAAGTGGGACACACAGAGATTTATCTCTTAAAGTTTTATTGTACCTGCTTGTATTGTCATACATGTAAATCCCCTCTCCCTCTTTCCTCCCCCTTAAAAAAAAATCATGAGGAAAAGATCGATGGGGGACAGATGAATCCGGACTACCTTTGCCCTTACAAACTAATGAGAGAACTGAAGAGACAACCCACATGCTTCTTTTTCAAGTAATTAAAGAAAATTACAAGTGACCATTGAGTTTTAATGAATTGTATACCTCCAGTCCACAGTTTAGCATGTTTCTCTATTCTTGACAAAATTTGGTTTTGCTTGGAGCTGTTTTTATATGTTTTCTCTAGTATTTCAACACACTGGCTCAATTACATTTGTCAGTAACAAGCACATTTTCCAAGCCGAGACATTTCAGCCACCACTATAATATATCAACAGACAATGCTATCATTTTTATTTTGAAGAGCTAAAAATTAATACAGGGGTTTGTTAATAAGACTACCATCTTACATAACATGTGAACACAGTAGCGGGAAATAAACAATAATAATAATTTTAAAAAGGAAAAACACTTGAAAAAGTATTTTAGTGTCGAAGGACAACTCACAAAGCAAGAGCGGGTCTCCTATTCAGATACCTATATATTACCGACTACATGTGAGAACAGCAAAGAATTGATAGGGGTCAAAAGATTTATTGAGTAGGTGTTTATACAAACAGCTTCCTTCCTTCCTTGTGCTGGGATACAAAGAAATGTTGAAACCTAGAAGTAGTAGGAGCAATAATCGCCTACTATTATCAACTACTAGGTATAGACAACATACATACTTGAATATTACTTGTAAGTTGTATTAGTCCAGGATATTGATGGCAAATGTGGTTAATTCTGGGTTCTGGCAATTTGGGAAATATCGCAAATCAGACTTACACTAAAATGTACAAGACGTCCTGCATGTAACTTATCTTACTGGTCAAACAAAATTGGAAGAAAACATATATACAAAACAAGAAAGAAGAGAAAATTGAGCTAGAATTCCCAACCACCATGCATTCCATGTACACACAATATGTGCACATGTGAATTTTGCCTTTCGGTGAATAAGATTTTCAGCAAGTTTTTTATTTTTTTCATAATTTACTGGACATAATTCAAAACTATACTTTAAAAGCCCTCATGAATGCAATCGAACAACAACACAAATAGATTAGCTTTAAAAATAGATAAGGTAAACAGTTATGTAAACATGAAAGTACTGAGCCCCTACAAGATTAGATTTAAAGTTGGATAAGGTTAACAGTTATAAATAAGTACTGAAGACTCTATAAACTATTCATAAAAAAGCTGTGGTCAGCTACCTAAAATCAACACATTCTATAGTCTACACAGTACATGTATACTTTATGTCCACATGTATTACTAGATAGAAAGCTTACTTCATTGTGGAAATATATACTCTGCTGATCAGGCTAGTAAACCAAATACCCCTTTGGTATTTGCTTCCCTTGTTTTGCATGTTACTGCTTAACCAGTTAGGAATACCGGAAGAAAATAGAGCCTTGGTTTCATCCAGGAGTTATCTTACATATTATTCTATTGTTCAAGAAGAAGGCTCATAATGAAAGATATTCTCAGTTTTTTAATATTCCTGAAAAGCTGAATACATGCAGAATTTATGCAATAAATGGATCATTTTAATAGGCTCATAATTTGTTTGTAATCTCTTCCATACCTTAATGTGTTCCAATTTTTGGCAAGTGTATTTTTATGTTTATAGGTTTCAAAATAAGTACGGTACTCTACTTTTTAATGTTCTAAAAACAATACTTCATGAGTGATATTTTTCATTGATTGATTTATGTTACCTGACTGCTAGGGAAGCGAGTGTATGCTTGTACATTGGATGTAAGTAAGCAGGAGGACCTACAGCTTTACATCTAAGTCCTCTCCATGGGGGATGTGGTAATGGGAAATCAATCCTTGCCAAAAGGGCGCTGGCGAATCAACTTTGTTTTGAACCCGGGACCTCCCAGTTATGAGACCTCTGCTAAACCACAGAGCCATCTTTTTCAAACTTGTTGACCCTTGTAGCAAGTCTAACCTGTTCCTGTTATGATTCACTTCAAACAGCTACGGCAAACATTCAACTTCAAACATTATATGCAAATGGTCTGGTGAGAGGCATTGATTCATGTAAGTTTTAATCAGAGTTATCACCGTTCTGGCTTCGGACAAAATATGAAAGTCTACGTGTAGATGAATATGTTATTATTATTATTAAGTAGTTGGCGTCACCTGTGCCTGGGAGGTGAAAAGCGAACTGAATCACTGTAACCCTCGGGTCTCTCCTCCCAGTATATAACTGATTGGGGGTGTGCAGGTGGACCACTACACCGGGGTTTCCCCCTACTCTTATACGAATAATGCAGCGGGTTCGTAACGTACAAAGGTGGTGACTCTCCTCTACACTACACCACTGCTTTTTTACCTGTAAGGCTGTAATAACTAGCAACCTGATCAGACTATAGACAAATTTACACAAGACTTGAATAATCCTATGAATAATCCTATGAAGAATCGTCATATAGGGAAAGGAGGGTACAGACTCCAAAACAACATCGTATAACGAAACATCATATAAAGATTTTTTTTTGAAGAGGTCAATTGACATATCGGCTGGCTAATCTTTCATCTACGATTCTGGTACAGCTATACGATAAATTGCTGTAGACTGAACACGGTAAGTTTTCATGTGTGAAAAAGAATGATTGCATATGTAAATAAAGCACGAGTCTAAAACACACCTGCAAGTGACCTTTGTTCCTATTAAATGTATGATCTATATTCTAGACTATACACATAAGGACTATTTTCAAGTCCAATGTCCCTGCCACTATGTAAGCTTCTACTACAATAAAAATTATCAACTTCGTCTTGAGATATGAAAAATATGATGGCTATAAAGAAATTTAATGACTTGACTTGTTCGTGAAATTCTGGGATAATTTCTGGATAGTTTTGAGGGAATCTAGGAGGGTTGGGAGACGTTTAAAGTGAAGGTTTGGGCTCTTGCAAATTTTCCTTTCCTTTCCTTTTTCTTTCTTGGGGGAGCTAGATTCATGTGAAAAGTACACTGTGACCTGGATTCTTTCCTATTTACCAATTGAGTGTACATTTCACAAAATTTGTTTGCTGTAAAGTTAATTGTGTCTGAAAGTAAATTTGTCTGATTGACAGGTGGAATGTGCAGAGATGCCTTGCTTGTTGATTTCTAGTTTCATTGCATACACATTCAGTGCTAGTATGTTACATTCAAATTCTCCATGATGTTGTAGATTTCAAGATCCTCTATTTATTGAACAGTGTGATATCCTTGCAGAGTTCAACCTTTTGATATGCATGTTTTCCTCTCCAATCCTACTTTTCTTTTCTCTCTGTCTCTGTCTCTCTCTCTCTCTCTCTCTGTCTCTCTGTCTCTCTCACTCACTCTCTCTCTCACTCTCTCTCTCTCTTTCTCCTTCTCTCTCCCTCTCTTACCCCATCTCTTCCATTACTCCCCTCTTTGTCCCCATCTCTCCAACGACATTTGCTTCTCAATAACATTTAGGACAAAGGTATACTATCAAAGGATATGAAAATACATCTAGCAAGTACATAATATTGAAAAATTAGGTCATGTTAAAGTATTCTATGTGATTCAATCAGTCACAGGCAATAGAGGATCTAGTTCTCCATAGTCAAGAAATGGATCGGAACAATTCAGATTGAATGGTAAATGTACATTTGTCATGTGCACTGGCCACTGGATATCATGATTATTCAAGATCTATAAAAGCAGTGGCTTTGATTTTCTTGAATTTCTTCAAACCAGGAATTGGGTGGTGAGGTACAATCTACAACAAACTGAAGCATATAGAGTCCTGGAGTCGCACATTTCCAAGATCAAATAAAATACTTATAAAAGTCAGTCGTTTGTCACATTATGGCCTTCTGTGCGACTTTAAATTGAATATAGGGCTGCCGTTCGAGCAATCTGTGCGAGTGTGCATGAAAAATGAGAAGCACAGAACATTTTGACAGTGCTTACAATTCAACAAAATAATACTTTGTGATACATCATCCCCCAAGCCAACATCAAAATGAAAAAGGGCAAGTACTTAAATACAAGTACATTGAGCAAACAACTGTATGTACTACTACAGGGGCTCAAGTCACAGTACGATGCCTGCCTGTGACCTAGTTATCGTGTATGCATGATCGACAAGACTTCCATATACCGGTACCTACAGTGTAATGTCACACAGTGGCGTATATTTTCCTCTCGCTGCGGTAGACATCCATGTCCGGATGCATAATTCTTATATCGGGTGACAGTGCGTTTGTTATAACACAGTTTAATCAATGTACAATTAGCATATACTGTACCAACAGCATAATGTGGTAGTGGGAGATAAAATTCAGGGAAAATGGACAATATTTTAACCCTAATAAGGCCGGGGCCATCATGGCCCCCCCCCATTTTCTGATTGTTCGGGAGCATACAGATGACGCCCGCCGCTTCATGACTTTATTCTTTCGAGTCTTGCGCATCTTTTAAAACAATTTTTTGAAAATCGGACCTACCGTTACAAAGTCACGTGACCTTTTGTCTTTACATGTCGGCCCGAAAATCGCTCATTTTCGTGATTTGTGTACAAAACATATGGAAATATCATTTTTCCTAAAGAGAGATAAAACATTGGTTATTTGGTCTTTTTTAAGTTTAGGTGTTTGTTTTGGGGTCAAAATAGTTAAATTATAGTTAGAAATGAAATAAAACAACAAAAACAATAAAATACATAAGTTAAAAAAACAATGAAATACATAAGAAATTATCAAAACAAGAGATAACATAAGGAATAACCTAGCTTTCCAAATTTTTTTCGTATTATTATTCCAAATGGTCTAACAAATATATGTTGTGGAAAAGAAAGCTTAAATATGAAGAATATATGATTTATGGGTAAAAATATGAATTTTTGACCTTATTTGCATAATTTACCATAAATATGCAAATGAGTAATTTTCAAAAATTGAAATTGCTATAGTATTCTATACACTTCACTTGACATGCATGCAAATTTTCGCGGCGATCGGCCGGTTCACGGCCGAGATCTTAAGGGGCCATAATGGCCCCGTATTAAGAACTCAAATAGCCCGGCCTTATTAGGGTTAAGAGATTTAAAAAACGTCTGCCTCCATCAGGGTGCTACAAATTTGTGTATGTGTATAATACTTACATTTACCTACCGTATTTGCCGGCATTAAGGCCGCAGTATTTTCGGAAGAGAAAATATCAAAAAGTCTGAGTGCGGCCTATGCGCAACAACAGTAAAAAAAAAATTGGCAGTCAAAACAGCACGTATTCGGAAACATGGGACTACGATGACTATACCAGTTAATGTACAATAGTACAGGACATTTCTAGAATAACTCCACACATCTTACCTTATATCTTACATCTTACATTGTTGACATGAAGTTTTGTCAATCTCGTGAATAAACTTCATATTTTTCAAACAAAAACTACCGGTAGATCTAGATCTAAGTTCGTGCCATCGCTAAAGCAACCTCGATCCTAGCCCGCGCGCGTGTCCAGATATTGCGCAATGCACGACTGTGTAACTGCGGCCGGAGCGGGCAGTATTTTTTTTCTTTTTTTTCTTCTACAAAATGTCAAAATCGGGGGTGCGGCTTATACAGCGCTGCGGCCTTAATGCCGGCGAATACGGTATCTAAGCCACTGCATGTAGGGGGTATGTCTCTTTCACTAGCACAAATACCAATTTCACTTGCCATACAAGCATTGTGTTATTACTGAAACACTATTTTCAGTTGCCCAAACATACATTGTACATGTACCGGTATATCTGACTTGTCCCAGTACCAATGTCAATTGCTTTAAACATAAATTTGACTTGCTAAAAAACAGACAGTCTCAATTTTCATCTGAACACCAATTTCATTTGCATTTTATTCACTTTTAAAACCACATTTTGCATGCTCCAAAACCAATCAATAGCCAAGTAGGCCTACTTCTTCATTGCATTTGCTCCCTGACCTATAAATATTGCTCCAAATGATGCACCGAACAGACAGAACTTTGCTTGTCAAAAGACCAAATATCATTTCTGTTCACCAAATCGTCGGTTCAGAGCCAAAAGGGCATTAACTATGTGTTAAGAGTATTACTTACTTAACACCCTCTGGTTCCAAAAAGACGAAATACTATTTCACTTGTCCAAACTTCATTATCGAGGCTAAAAATCTCATAATTAACTACTTCAGAACCTAACCCTGTCAATGCTAATGCAACAATACTATATGCACATATTTTAACTGTCAAAACATCATTTTTAAGGCTTTAAAAAAAAAAATCATAATTGACTACCCCCAGAATGTAACCCTGTCAATACTGATGCCAGAATACCCTGCACAAATTCAATGGCTTGTTCAGCTTGTGATAACAAGGGAATTAAAAATCTAAGGTCACAGGATCTGTCATTTGCATCAGCCGGGGAAGGCGGATGGTAAAGCCATCTGATCCCCCTACCCGTCCAACGATACAGATGGATCTTACAGGATGGTGACAGTGTATTGCCTTTCATTCGTGTTTGTTATCGAACCGAGATGTGAAATGCATTGCTCGTCAGCTCGGCACACATGCCAATTGCATGAATTGCCTCCACAAGGCCGCCAGCAACATCACCTTTGTCAGATGCGGAATGGAATGTTTTGCTCACTGTATATGCATCTGAAAGAATATATGTGGTGTCATTCACACTACCGGTAATAACAATAACACTTTAATGAGCAACTGTACTATCCATGATATTGATTTTCCTCTTGCGAATACAGAAGCAAAATTTGGTTTTGTATGGTATGGCAGAAAGGTCCATGTTCACACCAGATCACTATGGGGTTAAACTAAACAAATGTGAATACAAAAGCAGTAAGCTATGAGTCACAATAAAAATGAAGAGGAAAATCATAACTCTCCAGTGTGAATACAGAATACAGGATTTTGTTACTACAGGTTTAACCTTAATGCCTTTTGGAACAGGTTGGATCATGTAATAAGCCTATAGGAGTGAGAGAATTCGGTAGTCAAGAAGAAGCAGGAAGAAAATTCGGAGAAGTATAGTTGCAAGGGATATGATGTAAAACTCTTCATTCACATTAAACCACCACAGGGTACATTAAAAACGTGAATACAGCTATTGAGTCATGCAGTAATAAAGAAAAGAAGTCCTCGTTTACATTACTCCATCACAGGGTTAAACTCAGCAATGTGAATACAGCCAGCAGTAAGCAATGAGTCACAATAGCAATGAAGAGAAAATTAGATGTTGACTACTTGACCACAGTCGGCATTCCACAGGACCTAGTAGTAGTACTACCTCGGATTGACCTGGATATACATTTTGTACATTCAGAGAAATAATTAACCTATAGCACTGTGAATGTACTGTACAATATCAACTTTGCCACGATCTGTAATTCATGTGTAAAATACTTGAATGCACACAAAACACTTCAACATACATGTATGTATGCCTCAAAACCCATTTCAGCAAAAGTGAAAATAATAATATTATCGGAGGAGCCTGTGAGGTCCTCTTGTGCCTTGGATATAATTTCTTTTTCGTCATCATCATCTTGAATTGCCATTCATCATAGCCTGCTATTCACTTGAACACATCCACAATACATCATGTGTGCGTTCATTATTTGTACAACACTTGCCTCTTTGAAATGATATATTATCAACCTTAAAAACAACTCTGGACTTCTCGCACTATACACTTGTACACATCCATGTTGCATTTGCGAATACATTGAACATTTACAAAATAATAATTTACATGCATTTCAGAGGGGGGAAGAAAAAAACTATTTACAAGTGCTTCTTATAGAGGTCAAATAACAGACACTGATTGTGCATTTGCAGAGTTGTATACAAATACATGTACGTGTATTCATGCATTGAAAAGAAAAGTAGAAATACAAGTGGCACTAAAGGATATTTGTACACATCTTGCTATTACAAACAATTCCAAATCATTGACCTCCATGAACCTATTAAAACCCCACGTAGTGTAGTAGTACACACAACATAAATATTTGTCTGTATGTATGTACACTCACTGTACACTAGGCCTTTTGCCTGTCGTTTAGAGAGAGAGAGAGAGAGAGAGAATGCATTTTCTGTTATAAAAAGCTGACTTATTTATCTTGAGTTAGAGCAGTGTCGTCGCATGATCAAGTTTTATGTTTTTTCACGCTCACATAAAAGTTATGTCATATCAGTCATTTTTTTCAAATATCTAAACAAAATAAAAAATGAACACATGCTTCCATTAATTCATTTAATTCATTTGATTTCATGCACGTAGCTCGCAAATATCTCATTCATAATACATGTATAATGAATGCATGATAAGCAATCTGCAAAATGGCATGTATACCATAAAAGTTGTAGTAAATTTATATAAGAATTAACGCTTTATATGCCACACAAATAATCTCCCTGTACCATGTTGTATTTAACTACATGTATCTGACTGTAATTTCCAGTGCAGGATTAATCTATACTGGTGTTAAGTCTTGTTGACAATGAACTTGTTTGTTACTGTTCATGAATATTGTTTTCATGTCAGTAGAAAGAAATACATAAATCTTGAATCTTGAAGTATATTCATTGAGCTCATCGAAACCAGAAATAGGTAATTTTGCAAAGCCATTATGTTGCACAAAGCAATCCCTCTCTCACTTTTGGTGCCTATTGTTTCGTGCAAAAATGCACAAGTGGCAAACGGGCGATCATGCAGAAAGGCAAAGAAAGACAAAGTTGTCAATGACTGCCAATAAATTTTCTCATCTGTACATATGACATATTTTGAATGCTACAGATTTTTGAAATTATATTTGTACAATTGTTGTAGTATTTTTAAATCTTCATTCAGTTGCACCAATCTGCAATGTACATGTATTATATAGTTGAAACATCACCATATATTACAGGGCACTGACATTTGAATAATAGTACCTACCGATATCTTGAATCACTGACATTTGAATAATAGTACCTACCGATATCTTGAATCAAAACTGTCTGGATTGTAATTATGTAGCTTTTATTTGGTCTTCAGAAATGTAGGACCTACACCGTGCCTTCCACAAAATACTCTCATTTTTCTGAACCTCATAAAAGGTTCACTGAAATTTAAAACTTTGAAGTTATGAAGTCATGTAATCTAGAAATAAATTCAATTACACCTGTGAACTCTATTCTTACATGTAGAATCCAGAAAAAATGCCCCAGATATGTTAGGAATTCCATAATTTTTTTTGGAATTCTTTTTGGTGCTTAAGTTTGATTTGTTGTTAAATTTTACTAGTTGTAATGCAAACAAATATATGTAGCTAGCTTTTAGATAGTCATCTATAAAAAGCTAACCTGTATAGACATGTTTGCATTAAGCACTGCAGCTTGTAGGCTTGTTTATGACATTACAAAAGACTTGCCACCAATTACAATGGACATACATGTAATGCACATACAGTTATATGGCCTACATTCATTATCATCATAAATTTCTTTACTTCTAATCTTCTCCTGTTTTTCAGAAGCAGATTATCTTGCATCAAGAGTGCCAAATGCATTTATCTGCATCATGGTAACGACAGTGGTACTAGAATTTGAAAGTTTGGACTCTTCATAAGAAATGGTGAATACTCGTATTCTGTCCCAGAAGATTATGTAAAGCAGCATATCCTGGATATATTAAGTCTCATGGAAGCAATAACAATAGGCCTTCATCTAATTAAGAAAAATAACTATGACTTACATGTATGCTACTTATGATCATCGTACAGTTATTTATACCATAGTTTGAATATAATTATTTTAGAAAAATAAAGTTCCCCCCCCCCTTTAAAAAAAGAAATTTAACATATTATGCTTTTCTTCCATTCTGTGATAAAATAAGAAAAATTTCAACTACTTTCAAAACCATGTTTGTGAGATTTATACATAATGCAATGTCTTTTTTAAAACTAATAATCTCATCACAAAACATGTGCTCAGAAGTTGATAGGATTATAATACTACTACATCCGATGGGAATTGAACTTAACCCAATCTCCTCGAGGTACACGCTTGCTATAGCTGGAAATCTAATCTCAATAACTTTCTATTAACTTTAAGTTTTCATTCATTCATTTCAAGATGAGCGAATGATTCAGAATAAAGCTTCATGACAAACGGTATCACTGTATCGCTTTTAAAGACAAGCTCACTGCCATAGCATTTCTATGTGGTTCATATACAAGAGAGGCAGGAAAGATCAAAGAAATTCAATCATATAAGCACACTTGAACTAATTTATTTCATAATCCTAGTGCGTTAGAACTTAGAAATTAGAATATTATTTCACAAAAGTTTTCTTAATCACACAGGATATGTTTGAAATTTGAGTATCTGTTCTTACATTTTAATACATGTCAAAAGGCCTATGTATGTGCGTTTCTATGAAACACTTGCAAATGTAAGTCTAAAATGTCCATTATTTCCTTTGGTCTAACAGTTCAATTATTCAAGAAATGTTTTAACTGAGAAGTTACTGTCAGGCTAATCTTGCATTCCAGAACAGTCTAGACTCATTTTGTTCATGGGTTGCGAATAGCCAACACTACCTATAGAATAGGTTGGATTTTAAGAATACCGGTAGGCCTACACGAATGGAATAATACATTTGAGCTCCAATTTTACTCACAAGTTATCAATCATGAATGCTTTAGAATTTTAAAGTGTGTAGACTGTCTCCCAGTTACATGTATAGCTTTTGTAACCATATATCCTGGATTTTTTTCTTCTTCCTTGAATAGACATGCTGGTACTGTATGTTTCATATTACCTACCGTAATATGCCCACATCGTATTATAAGCAATGAGACTACACACTATTTCTGATGGTCAATTCTTTGCACTACATACATTGTAGGCCTATCTATAGCCGTGTGTATTCTGTGTGTAACTAAAATATGAATTTAAACAAGAACCACAAATGTGAAGTGCAGAACATTTGCATTAATATGTGGACAAGCCTTTAAATCTAATCACCATAATCACCACCACTCTCACTACCATTATCATTATTATCATCACCATCATTATCAACATCATCATCATCACCATCAGTACCAACATCATCATCACCATCATTATCAACATCGATCATCACAATCATTTTCAACATCATCATCAACATTATTATAAACATCGATCATCATTCATCACTATCATCATTATCAAGATTTTCACGATTATCAACATCATCATCATCATCATCACCATCATTATCAACATTATCAACATCATCATCACCATCATTATCAACATCGATCATCACAATCATTTTCAACATCATCAACATTATTATAAACATCGATCATCATTCATCACCATCATCATTATCATGATTTTCACCATTATTATCAACATCATCATCATCATCATCACCATCATTATCAACATTATCAACTTCATCAACACCTTTTATTATCAACATCATCATCATCATCATCACAATAATTTTCAACATCATCATCAGCACCATTATTATAAACATCATCATCACCACCATCATCATTCACCATCAACATTGTCATCATCACTATCATTATCATCATCACCATCATTATCAACATCATCATCGTCACCACCATCATTTTCAACATCATCACCATTATCATCACCATCGACATCACCATCATCCGGTTTGTTGGCTCAGTCAGTAGAGCGTCCGCCTCACAACCGGGAGGTCGTGGGTTCGAACCCCGGCCGCGTCATACCAAAAGACGTTAAAAGATGGGAGTTGCTGCTACCTTGTATGGCGTTCAACAATAAGGGGATAGAGCAATGTCGATCTGGCGCTGCTCAGTGGCTGCCGGGCTCACAATCAATCGGGCAAACAGAATTTCGAAAATTTGGAGTGGACTTTAAAAGATTATTATTATCATCATCATCACCATCAACATTCTCACCACCAGCAACATTCACAACCACCAGCAACAACATACATCGTAATCATCACCACCTTGCAATCACACCACCACCACTTACTATCATCGCCATCTACATCATCACCATCATCCTCATGCATTAACCTGTGCACTGAGCATCAAACTAACAAATGTGAAATGAACATTATTTTTGTTCATAAACATACATCATGTCTTCAGCAAATCTCAACAATTACAATTGGCTTGTCGCAAATGAAAATGTATCTTGTAATCAGTTTACAGAATACAGACACTTCTTTCTGCACGCTTCGCTAAGTACAAGACAAAGCAATCTAGCATCGCAAAAACACCAGGGCTAAGGTGATGAAATCACAGATGGAATCACAGATGGGTGTGCAACTGCCGAGTAGAATACATTGTCTGTACAAATATTGAATACACCCGTTCAATCGTCAATGCAATAGTGCATATGATTATGATTTGCGATACTTACGTTCCAATGGTGTGCTTCAAATCGTAAATATCCGACACCTTTTCTTTTCGCCTTTTCGTAAAGAGGGGCATGGTGGCTGTGATTTTTAGATCAAGCTCGCTTCAAAGAACAAAAATTAATGATTAATCCAAGGCTCTCTTGGAATGAAGCTCAATTAAACCTCCACTTTCCTATTACAGTGTAGTATTTGGTATATTCATCCAATCCAGCAGCTATGTTTCCTCGGAAAAGCTACCGGCTGTTACAAAAACAAATAGCTACTGGAATCAGAGCATTGCACAAGGTGTAGCTAGCTCATCTCGATCTTTCCAGCGGTACGGTGGGCATGCATCCGCACTGCGTCGCTATAGACGCGTGTTGATGAACAAGAGGGAAGAGGACGCGTCTATTTTTCAGGTAGGTCATGTTGATATTTCCGTTGAGATGCAAGGATAAAAATTCCCTTTTTTCCAATAACATTACCTGTATAATAAGTATTTGCTTAATCAACTTGCATTCAAAAGTATTAAATTTACGTAAATCATATTTTACATTAAAAATATTAAATGATATGCTTCCACTTTTTACCCATTACAAATAGTAGAGTAGTCCAATTAGCCGCGTAGATTTATAAACAAATGAGGGCGTGGGAAAAAAGATATTTTTAAGGAATAATCGAGTGTTTTTTCATAATACCACTGATTTGCATTTTCATGTTGAGAGTATCTATCAAAGTGATTTTTTTTCATCATCCATACACATCGAATTTGTTTGATGGTAAAGCGCACGTTAAACTGTTGCTATATATTGAACTTTTACCAATAAATTTGAGTTCGAAAGGCTTACATTACGTTTTTTTCTCTCTCTCGTCATTTCAACTGTTGATTTTGACTATGTTATCTGATCATTATTTTAATTTCCAAGTACAAATCCCTGAACATGAATGGATATGTTCCTCATAGATTATCAATTTATATAGAAATGTAAATGATTTAAATCACTTTAAATATAAAACTCATTTATTTATTCCCCTTTTTTAATAATTTAATTGATTTTTATACGTATGAGGCAGATATCACAAATGAATTAAGCCATGAATTGTTTGTTTGCTTGTTTTGGTTTGTTTAAGTTTTGATAAATATTAACCTAGCTTCTCTTTTGCGCTTACAGTTCACTACATGTAAGGTATAATTTACCAGGTACCCTTTTTTTTATCTGTATCTATATATACATCACCCCCATCCATTCAACTCCCACGCTCCCTTCTACCCCCTTAATTTTTTAATTGACTTTTCCTATAGAACCCCACCTAAACTATTACACAGAAAGTACCTGGGAAGCAGGGGCGTCGATTCATCATAAGACTGGGGGTGGGATGGAAAGATTATGACATAGCTGCATGTCAGTAGCGGATCCAGGATTTTCTTGCCGGGGGGTGGGGCACATGTAATATATTTATGCATATATGTGGCAAGCGAACAACGTGAAGGGGTTATCTCATCGGCATAGTCTGTGTTACTTTGGGGGGGGGATATGAGAAACAGTATGACAAGTCATGTTCAAATGCCCTTTATGGTCTAAAATGCGGACGGAAAGATGCGATTAGGGACAAGATTCGGGGGCAATTTGACATTTTTAAAATGTACTAAATATATGTCTAATTGAGTTTTGCAGTGGCCCCATACCCCCCTTCCTAGATCCGCCAATGGTTGTGGCTCTTGGATTTTGAAATAAATAGAAGAGCACCTACGCCACGACCAAACCTAACGTGCAGAGTTGCCCTAAAATAGAGGGGTGATGACAAATGGAGGGTACCCATACTTATCGCCCCCTCCCACCAGCCAACGTAAAGGTACAAATATAGCACGTGGTAAATGTTATGGAAATTACTTGGGATTAACTCTCTTAGCACATTTCCCCTCAATAACACCGATACTAGGAATTTATAGGAAATAATGGTTCAATGGTTCAATTTATTCTTTTTCTAAATCATAGAAAAGATGACAATGATATTTTACAGTGCAAAATATACAGAGTTTGTACACGTACATGTATGTGATTAAAGAAAAATGGACAGTACTAAAACGTTTGCAAAAAAAAACTTGTAAGGCGTGTAGTTCCCAAAGTATATCAGTACAATAAAATCAAATACATCACATAATAAGAACAAAACACAATGAAGTAAACAAGATCTACTCTCAGTAAAGCTAATCCGTTAACACATACCATTTGGCATGCTATAAACAGGCAGACAAACACCATGCAGTAAAAATTCATATTCATATAAACAAGAGCTATCACTTTAAATGCAATAAATGTAGTGGTGCGGCATACATGTTTGTAGATAAGGGGCACTTACCCCCACCCCTACCAACTGAATGCTTAGCTCTCGAGCTTTCGTGGGTCATCCTATTCAAGCTGACTTAATGTTGATCTGTTATTTTTATATTGTTGTATGTTGGAGGCTTGACGAATAAAATCAATCAATCAAAAAGAAACGTTCTGGTTGTTTTATTTTTCAAGAGTGCCTCAACCTTCGGTATCTATAAGTACGGTCCTCGTATCCACAGATATTTGAAGGCTTGTTGATGGTTGATGGTTGGTTATTTTACCTGACTGCTAAAAAAGAATTTCAACATGGCACATCTACTGTGTTTCAGTCAAATTTAGTTAATAACGTTCTTCCATTTGATTATGTATTCATGCATGCACGCAAAGATAAATTATATGGTTACCCACCGACAATACCAAGTAAATCAAAATCAATGTCTGTGCGTCATAATGTAAAAACCCACATGTTATGATTAATATCCAGTAGATGACTTACATAGCCATCCCATACAGATGGCGCCATACACAATGAAGCTGAGGAATTATCCATGATATAATATAACACAAATAAATATAATATAATACAAATACAAATATAATACAAATATAATATATACAAGTTAAATTTGTATATAAGTTTATATTGGCATAGGTCTTACCGTTAAGTTAGTTAAAATAAATTTTGTGAACAATAATCCCTGAAATTATTAGATGATAAATCAAAGTTAAGTATTGAAACAAACGTAATAAATTAATGTTCATTCTCATTGAGAAATGTTGAATATTATCTCTCAAATCATAAAGAATAATCAGATCTGGAAGAGTAAATAAGAAGAAATTCTAAGATAAAAACCCTTATTTTTGCTTCCAACTTATAAAAAAGAAACGAATTCCTGATTTAGCTTGCCTACTTTTAAAGAGAAGTCACGTGATTACATATGTGGAAGCGATTGAGGAAAAGGTCGATTATGTAGTACCGTGGCCCCATACAAAAGGGGATTATTTTTTTTCATTCATCAACAATTTCTCTTACAAGCAAGCAAGCAAGCAAAAAAATGACAATAGAGGGCCCCGAAAGAATCAGAACTCTTAATAATGAATTCTTAAAAGCTAAAATGTTAAATTACCATTTAAAGGGCCGAGTATCGACCACTTTTACAAAATAGTAGAATAATGTTTTAAACATGCTGAATTCAACCCTATTAAAGTTGAATTTATGATGTTACAAGTCTTAATCTAACATTTTGAAAAAATTGGTCACTCCTCGGCCCTCTTAATGGTGATTTAACATTTTAGTTTTTAGAGGGAAGCTGGTTTTCTTTACGAGTGCCATGCAGACCGTCACGAAGAGATGAAATGTAATAAAAGACGCTCGCTGTAGATAAGAGATCATCGCATTTTCACTGGTACATTATTATCAATTTTACAAGACATTAGCCAAAACATTAATGTTTAATGCTTGTAATCACATAATGTTTAATGATGAATTTGCAACATATCCAAAGGCTTTCTCTCCCTGATCTCAATCGGCTCATAAGATAATTGTACTGGTATGTTGTAGCCATAGTACAAGCCTAGGGCAATTACGTAATCATAAGAGAAATTGAAGAGCATAATTACCCCTTGTGCATAATTATGAAACACACGCTGGTACGATTGGTTGAATTAAAATTAGATGCAATTCCGTGTGCATCCGTAAATTCTCAAGATGAAATTAACTATCTCATTTTATTAATCGATCGTAATTATGTATGAAGTATGCTTTGATGAACACCAAGCGAAGCGTTTTATAATAACCAGTGGGTGCTCGATAAAATCATGTCAATTAATTATCTCAAAATGTCTATCCATATACCGCTAAAAAATATTATGCATTGGAACATATACTGATGATGGTGATGATGGCGATGATAATGACGATGATGACGACGATGATGATGACGACAACGATCATGATGATTGATAATGACAATGATAAAGATGTTCAGATGATGGGGAAAGAGGTGGTAACGGTGGGGATAATGATGATGATGATGATGATGATGATGACGATGATAATGATGATTGTGGTGGTGATGATTAAGGGGATTATTACAATGATCTTGATTTTGAAAAAAATGTAAAGAAAATTATGAGCCAGTAAGAGAGTTGGGGACAAGTTTTCCAATTATGTTTTCCTAATCATATACATTATAGAAAATCAAAATTATGCGAAAATAAACTGCAGTATAACCGTCATTGTCAACCCCATCATTATCATCATCATTAATAGCATCATCATCATCATCATCATCACCGTCACCATCATCACCATCATCACAACCATCATCACCATCACCACCATCATCATCACACACAAAAAATCAAACGATGACACAAAAAACGTACACACATTGTAGTTGCATGAAGATATAAATGGCGGTATATATTTTTACCAACCGATTAGCTGCCTTAATTACAGGAAAGGCATTTTCAAAAAAGGATAATGTAAGTTCGTGCTATTTCAAATAAGAAAGGCATATTATTACCTTTTAACATTTTTTCAAACATTTAGCCCCATACTCGTAGCCCAATAAAAAAAACAGTAAATCAAAATTATGCGAAAATAAACTGCAGTATAACCGTCATTGTCAACCCATCATCATCATCATCATTAATACCATCATCATCATCATCACCATCATCACCATCATCATCATCACCGTCACCATTATCACCATCATCACAACCATCATCACCATCACCACCACCATCATCATCACACACAAAAAATCAAATAATGACACAAAAAACGTAAACACATTGTAGTTGCATGAACATATAAATGGCAGTATATATTTTTACCAACCGATCAGCTGCCTTATAGAAAAGGCATTTTCAAAAAAGGATAATGTAAATTCGTGCTATATCAAATAAGAAAGGCATGTTATTACCTTTTAACAAGTTTTCAAACATTTAGCCCCATACTCGTAGCCCAATCGAAAAAACAGTAAATAGGTTTATTTCAGTAATGCTTTTTACCTGCCAATGGTATGCTTCATCTTGAAAACATCTGTCACCTTTTCCTTGCGACTTGCAGTCGTTAGCCGAGGCATCGTAGCAAAGAGAAGAATTAATCAACTTTTATATAAATCCAAAGCTCCCAAAGATCTTGAAAGAAACTCCGGCAAAAGAAGTAGTCACACTTCCGTCAAAACACCTTTTTGGTAGCAACAGTACTTCTGATATTTTGTCCAGGGTAAGGTACAAGAAACACGCCGCAACTCCTGGCGGTAACTGATGAGTATAGATAGCCTACTGACAGTTAACGCGGTAATCCAGTGTGTCTATTGCCCTTTACACTTTGATCAAGCCATTTTTCATTGAAGACGTCACACCCGCAGTCAGTCTTTCTTGTCACGGTTCGATAATCAAGGCAAAAGCAATGATTAAAGAGAAAGGGCATGCAATGGACGCATTCATTATTTGCATAGAGGGGGGAAGAGGGTGGGGTGAAATCGAATCCTATCGCAAACGTAACTTATACATTCCATTTGTTGAAAGAGATACAACTAGTGGCATCAAAATGATAATTGGCATATGTCATCAACGATTAGTCACGTGATATCTGTTTGGAAAGTGATCCATGGCCCGGTTGACGTCGAAATTGTTGTCTTGCAGCGTTTAATGAAAGACTAGTCTAATTAGGAGCAATATATAGAAGGCAATAACCTGATAGCAATGCGGATAGGGTGACGGTAAATGCTTCAAAGAATATGGGCTTCAATCGATTTTATTTTATGTTTCTATAATAGGTAATCCGCTTCCTACCGTGTTTGTTATGAAGTTCGACCTCCTACTTCGTATTCTTCCCTTCTTTTGTTCGTATCTGTTACCCGTTTGCCATGGATCTTTCTTAAATTATTCAATCTTTCTGCTATTTCACAGTTCGACACCTCCAATATTCGCAAGGGAGCATTTAATATTAAATGGACTATTTTATATTCTACATGCGCATGTTTAGTTACAAAAGAAAATCGGTTCCAATATAAGCAAACTAGTTATTATTGTTTTGGCAACATGGTCGTCAATATTTTATGCACATGACAATGTTAAACTGTAAACAAGTAAAATATGTATTATTTAAAGGGGCGTTGTGACGCAAGTGGTAGTGGGCCACTAACCTGCATCAGGGGTAATAGCCACCAAAGAGATAAATATTTCAGTTTAAATGGACACCATTCACAATGACAGAAAAATTTAAAACTATATATAAATATCTAAATACCTGCAGGACTTGAAAAAAAATCATGCGGGGGCTTTCGTAAATATTTTAACAGAGATTTATTAAAGAGTTTTCACCTAGATTGATTGATTTATTTATTGATTTTGTATTTATTTAGTTATTATTTGTTTATTATTTCATTTCAGTATTCTTCATACAGGATGACCCTTTCAATAATGATTATTGCTCTTCCAAGGGGCCCTGTCTGTACAATTAAAAAAAAACATTACATATAAAACATGTTTAACATAGACAAATTACAAAACCATACAAAACTAAGGTATAGAACAATAATATAGCATAAGACCTAAAACACATTTATAAGATATATAATCAACGATGTTATAACACTATAAATGGATGCTCGTTAGAGGGTATACCTGTACTTAACTGTTTGCATAGTGCTAGGTAAAAATGTCAGAGGTTAACAAAAAATAAGAGGTAAAAATGCCAGAGGAAATAGAGTACAAGAGTACTTTTTTTTTCTATCGCAAAATTCCTTTTTTTATATTTTGTATCTCTAACATCTTTTACCTGGTACCATTGCAATAATACGGAAGCTTGAACGCGCAATGAGAAGGCGACTTGTATAACTCACTAAGGCGCCTTCTAAGGCCAAAAAGGTGAGAAGGCGAATTGTTAAAATTCACTAAGGCGCCTTCATTAATACGAGAGGGCGAAAAGGCAACTTGTTAAAAGTCACCGAGGCGCCTTGTTTAAGTCGAGCCGTCTTAAACTTGGCGCCTTTGCGAGATTTGACAAGTCGCCTTCTTGCTGCCCGTTTGAGCTTCCGAACAATAAAGATAATGTTCGTAAATCTTTCTGTGAAGATGAGCTATGTGCCCATGATATTTTACAAACCTTTAACGATACAAGAAAAAAATATCATATAAGGCAGGCAATCAATAAAGACACTTTTCCCTTATATACTTTTGAAAATTATTAATAACATTCATTTTTGGCAATGTTTTACATCTCTTATGAGAGATGATGTGTATTCCAAATGTCACTTGTGTAATTCGGTTGATACGCACCAGAGATTAGGCCAACTCACACGTCTTCCTTATTTATTACTGAGAACTTTTTTTGAAGAGTAACTAAATATAATACTAATCTGGTAATAAATAAATCAGATTACCGAAATCTAAAACGATTTATGACAAACGTCAACTGTCATATACAGAGGCGCTACATTTTGGAATAGTTTTTAAAAGTATTTGCACCAGGTATGTCATTCGACAGTTTTAAAATCCTATCAATAAAACTCCCCGTAAATGAATTATTTATTTACGAAACGCAATAGCCACTTATATATATCCAACCTTAAGAAGGAGGGTTTGTAAACTTAACAAAACGGTGAACAAACGTTTCGACAACCCCCTCTAGCGACATGACCGTGCTGACGAAACCCGTTTTTTCTTTTTCTTCAACCGATTGATTTCCACCAAGACTTACGATAGAGAAGGACTTAAAATAGCAGATTTTCAATTATTTAATCGTGTACAGAGGATTATGTGGATGAAAAGACATAATATAATATATGGGGAATCAAATTAATGATGAAGTGGAATTTAAAAAAAAAAAAATTTGACTATAGAAAAGTAGGAAGATTACTACAATGGCATTTAACTTATTGGAAGTATCGCTACCAGCATTTTATTTAGATATGATTGAGGTTTGGTTTGGTAACTACAGAATTTCTGTCGAGAAAAGAGATTAGCAGAAGGAATGAGATTAATTGTAATCATTAATTTATTCGGGTAGTTGGACAAACATATTACGATGAAAATACACTTCTCATAAATGTCTGTAAACTACATCATATTGTTGATACTGAAGGAAATCTAAAATCTTATCAAGAGTTTCAAAGAATGGATTTAGATCGATTGGAAATTGATAAGATAAAACAAAACTTTGCAAATCTTCCTTCATCTTGGAAAGTGTTTTTAAATATAAGACACTAAACTGAATTTAGAATTTCATATCAATGGAAGAATGTATTATTTTGTGTGGAAGCAAGTGCATGAGTGTTTTTTTATTTATTTTTTTATTCAAACATAACTGGGAATGAGGAGAAATTATATACAAGTACGAAATAAAGAGATTTATTGGCGGACCCATGATTTTTCGGGGGCGGCACAATGTCCACAGTATCCTAGAAGAAAAAAGGGGGTCTTGAAATTGGGTCGTGGCCCATGCCTGACACAGTGTATAAGACTTTTTGGCCAGGAAAGTGGGGGGGGGGCTGTGCCTCCTCCTTGGGACCACTACTGTGATTAAGGATGAGGAGCGTAAGGGGTGAATACATAACAGAGGAATTAAAAGCATAAGCAAAGTAGAAGAAAGGAAATTGCCGGCATCAACAAGTATCATTAAAATTATTATGACCAAAAAGATTGTTTCCCTAGTCATCATGGTCATGGAATATACTAAGTTGATACAAAGCGAAACTTCCGAATAGTATGGTGGCTCCTAAGGGACACGCAAACGCAAAAATTTGACGTATACGTATGCAACAAATTTCTTGTCTTTTACGTCCAAGACGTGAAAATCAAAAATTTGACGTATACGTATGCAACAAATTTCTTGTCTTTACGTCAAGACGTGAAAATCAAAAAATTGACGTATACCTATGCAACAAATTTCTTGTCTTTTACGTCCAAGACGTGAAAATCAAAATTGACGTATACCTATGCAACAAATTTCTTGTCTTTTACGTCCAAGACGTGAAAATCAAAAAAATTGACGTATACCTTTGTTTGGTAATTTTTCATTTTTCTGTACTCAATGGCCCTGAAGGGACACGCAGACGTGAAAATCGGCTGGAAAATCTGCGTCAAATATTCACGTCTGCGCCTCCCGAAAGGGACACGCAGACGTGAATGTTGGACGCAGATTTTTTTTGGCTGAAAAATCTGCGTCCAATATTCACGTCTGCGTCTACCAAAAGGGACACGCAGACGTGAAAATTGGACGCAGATTTTTTTGATTTTCACGTCTTCGACTTAAAAAACGAAAAATTTGTTGCATAGGTATACGTCAATTTTTTTGATTTTCACGTCTTGGACGTAAAGACAAGAAAATTGTTGCATAGGTATACGTCAATTTTTTGATTTTCACGTCTTGGACGTAAAAGACAAGAAATTTGTTGCATAGGTATACGTCAATTTTTTGATTTTCACGTCTTGGACGTAAAAGACAAGAAATTTGTTGCATACGTATACGTCAAATTTTTGATTTTCACGTCTTGGACGTAAAAGACAAGAAATTTGTTGCATAGGTATACGTCAATTTTTTTGATTTTCACGTCTTGGACGTAAAGACAAGAAATTTGTTGCATACGTATACGTCAAATTTTTGATTTTCACGTCTTGGACGTAAAAGACAAGAAATTTGTTGCATACGTATACGTCAAATTTTGCGTTTGCGTGTCCCTTAGGAGCCACCATAGAATAGGCCTATATACTTTATCATCAAACTTTCACGACTCTAAAACCAATGACATAGCGATCGTGTATACCCAATAAAGAAAATCATGAATTAAATAAGACAATCAATTGTGCATCTTAAAGATTATTGTTATAAGAATTAGATTAAAGCCTTTGTATACCACAGTGAAACATCTACCAATGGGAACAATCGGAGAAGACTAACCAATAAACATGGCTTGTTTATATTATGTGGTCTTTCTAGCTTTAAACTACAATAAGGCGTCAGGTTTCCGAGCGTAACTTCCTGTTATTTTTTCCAAAAATATTTTAGCTAATCATTAAAGTTCAAATGAAAATGATACAGGAATAAATTTCACCACAGAATCACCAGATATATACGCCTCTTCTTTTATCTTTTGATCATCTGGTGTCAGTTGAACGACAGAGGGTCAAGGTAAGGAATGGCGATTTAGGGGGTTATGGGGGCACGTTTCCCCTCAAATAAAAGGAGGAAACGGGTGGTATCGTGTCCCGAGAAATTTGAAAAGTTGCCAAGAAGACGAAATAGTAATGTTGGCATTTATAATGCTACATAATACCGTGTATAGGCTTTAATGTGCTCTACATGTATCTACCATGAGAATGCAACGTATAAAAACGGAAAATATTCTCGATCGGTCGCTACACTTCCTCGTATGATGATAACATACACAGATTTGAAGTAAACACAGTAGAAGATTGATATGATTATATTAAACTACGACCAAACCCGTTAAAATCGTTAACGATCGGTAAAACGAGATTTGACTGTGCGTTTTTCAGAAAAGTGTTGGAATATACATGGATACCGGGAGACGCACCTCCTGGGAATGCTCAGGAGAAATTATCCCTCGCCCCCTCCCTGCAATCTATCCGCGTATCAGCTTGGTTTGGGTTTTGAACTTGCGAATCGACGCGTCGCAACGATTACGTGACCTTTGCTTTACCAAATAGACATAAAGCATTCATATTTTTTTTTTAAATCTTTCATTCAGAAGCCATTTGGACTACAGAGAGCATGCCGAAGTTCAGTGAGTGCATGGTCGGTGCGATATCAGATAGGCCTAAATGAGATACTGGTCAAACGAACGACTGTATTTGTGGTCAGGACATTTCTGTATCAGATAAACTACACAGTATTCAAGATCATGGACGGGAGAAAACAGGAAAGTTGCCTTCATCTGGCATTTTTTTCTTTTGAGTAAGAAGGATGTCAACTGGACTACTGATAGAAAGAATGGCTAAGTTCAGTCAGTAGCGATATCAGAAAAAATGAGATACTGGTCAAACGAAAGCCGCTATTTTTTGGTCAGGACATTCTTGTATCAGATGAAAAACCCAATATTCAAGATCCTGGCTTGTAGAAATCAGGAAAGTTATTCATTTTTCTTTTAACATCGCTGTTTTTAACCCTTGTCAGATGATTACTAAGTGGACTATAGAGAGCATGGCTAAATTCATTTAGCGGTCAGAGCGATATCAGTTAATTGAGAGAGAGTCGTCAAATTAAAGACTCGATTTGTGGTCACGGGTCAGGATATTTTTGTACCAGATAAACTACAAAGTAGTCAAGATCATGGCTAGGAGAAAAACCGATTTTTGTTTTCTTCCCTCTAACATCTTTTTTTCCAGATCAGAAGGATTTCATTATTTCGTAAGACAGTGATCTTGGTCAAGTTCAGTTAGTTAGTGGTCGGTGCGATATCAGTTAAATGATCATAGCGGTCAAACGAAATATCTCTTTGTGGTCAGAACATTTCTTTATCAGATAAACGACCAAAGTGGTCATGGTAACGGTGTGTTGGCTCAGTCAGTAGAGCGTCCGCCTCACAACCGGGAGGTCGTGGGTTCGAACCCCGGCCGCGTCATACCAAAATACGTTTAAAAGATGGGAGTCGCTGCTACCTTGTTTGGCGTTCAACAATAAGGGATAGAGCAATGTCGATCTGGCGCTGCTCAGTGGCTGCCGGGCTCACGATCAATTGGGCACAAAGAATTTCCATTTTCGGTTTAATAAATAATAATAGTGTAGTACATTTTAAGTTTTATGTCTTTTTCACGAGAAATACTTAAAATCCTGGCACAAACTAATTGTCATGACTCACAATCAACACATTCTATAAAGGTGACTCACAACCAATACTTTCATGTTAATGAGAGGCGTACCAAGGTTACATAAGGGGAGGAGGGGGTGGGGTGTTATTTTTTAATAGGTCAATGGAATTCGAAATAAAATGAACTTCAAGTGAGGGGGGTGTGCGTGTGTGTGTGTGTGTGTGTGTGTGTGCGTGTGTTTTTGTGTGTGTGATATCATCTTCTATTCACGTTGCCCTCCTCTTTCCTTTTTTGTTCGTCCTTCGCTCTATTTCTGTTTTGCTATGTAATGGGCGGGTGCCCCTTGCCCCTATCGTGGTCACGCCACCAGAAGCTAACCTAACTCCTACAAAGTCCATTCGACCTAGCTTGTAAACACCAAAGGGCATGATTATTTCTAATATAAACACGAAGCCATAATTGTTTCCAGTGTATCTTATATTTCATCCAATGCCCTATTGATCTCAGATCGTTAAACGGAACCATTCTTTTCCGCTCCACATCCGAAAGATCAACTTAATTCCAGATCATGGACTCCGTGTCCCCAAAATGTCAAGCAACAATCCTATTTGGTCAAAGTTTATTACTACGGTATGTGTTTTTTGTATGACTGGATTACGGAGAAATCTTTTTATATCAAGATTAAACGCTATTTTTATATCATTTTCCAGCTCTCGTAATCTCAAATATAGCGTGAAGAGAGGAACATCGTGTATTAGAGGAAGTATTAGGGAGAAGATAGATTGGGAAATGAAACTTTTAAAAAAATACAATGATAATTATATTTAAACACATTTTTTGAAAAAAAGCACCTCTTTTTTAATTATGAAAGGAGCGCTTTGTTCCCAATTTCTTTACTGTGTTTAATGTCGAACTTACAAATTGCATACCCGTCCATAATCATTATAATGATTGAACCAGGGTTTCTAAAACTAGTTCGATTGAGAAAATATGAATTTTCCGTGTACTATATCCAGAAAATATGCCTTTCCTGTCAAATCGAATTTTATTACAGGAGACTAACGAAACAATGATTAGGCTATTGACTGTTTTTATTTTGATTTAACGGCATGAAAATGTCCTTCTTTATATACTGTATAATGATGCAGTCGCTGGAAATAGATTCTTCACAACTGTAAGTTATATTGTTTGACTGTAGTCCCCACTTTTTGTTATGGTATTCATGAGTAAGACCAAATATAATTATATCACAGCTCGCTCGCTGTGATATTGGTTGGTTGGTTTGCTTGTTTTGCGTAACTGCTAAAAAAACATGCGTGTGCTTGTAAGTATAAAAGCAACCATGGGACCAACGGCTTTAAGTCCTCTCTGAGGGACTTGGTACCAAATGGCATTCTATTGCATCGACTTGGTTTCGAACCCGGGACCACCCGGTTACGAGACCATAGCTCTACCAATGAGCCATCACGCATTCGTTCTTATTATCTCTTCGGTACGGTCTAACGTATCCTTTCTTCATGTGGTCTTTGCTCCTATTTTGGTATGACTATAGGGTGCGTTTATCGGGTCTTGCCGTCAGATATGTACATATCGAACCCCACTATCGAACCCCACTATCGAACCCCACTATACGAACGTGATTCTCGGGATGTCGCGTTTATCGGCTCTTCACGATTCAAAATAAAGGCCTTGTCTCTGCGCAGCTGCTTTGCGCCGTTTGACCCGGGAAGCAGATTAGCCTGGGAAGGTCCATAGAGCTATATGGTAAGGTCCGATTTGTATGTGGGGTTCAAAACAGCTTTGCGTTTATCGTGTCTCAGAAACGTGATTCTGGCTGTATGTCACATTCAAAACGCACCTTTTTCGGCGTTACAATATGCCCATATCTAAAGACGTTTGAAATAGGGCTTTGCGTTTATCGCCTTAAAAATTTGCCTGAAAGACGTTTGAAAACGCTGATTCTAGGCAAAAATTTGGTCGATAAACGCGACCTATGAGGCATGTGAAAATCAAAACTGGAATAAAGTAGGCCATCATGACTGGACTTTTACAATCATTTTAATATTTTGAACTTCAAATAAGAGCGCCATTAAGCAAGATGACATTGTCTAAACTTTTTTTAGTGCATGAATACCTTATTACAATTGACTTAAGCACGTGGATATATAGGTCAGTGGCGTCTCCAGCACAATGAAAAACTGGGGTCCGACACCCCCCCCCCCTCGATTTCAAGCCCAAGTTATATTCAATGTACTGGTCATTAATTGGATGCGGAGGTACATTATACCGGCCGGTCAAGGTCCTACTAGAAATACTATTTCCTTGAGAAGTTTACTCTGTCATACATGTCATACGTGCAAGAAGGTTAATACGTGTCTTCCCAGTAATTACATAGCCATGAGCTATTACATTTACCTGTTACAATTGTTTTGTGTTTTTAACAATGGGATCGTCAAAAAAAAAATGGGATTAAGCCAGGCATAATATTCAAAATACATAATAACAACATCTGGCCTCGATCTCATCTTCAAAGGCGGAGCTTTAGCCTTGGTCTCGAAGGCAATGCCTAAACCTCAGTCTCGGCCTCGTCTACATGCTATGAGGAAGGTGTACCCTTGGTTTCCAATTTCTGGATACGCCACTAAAATTGCAAGGGAGGGGGTAGATATCTCGCATTCATGAATATGACGAACTGATGTGTATCAAAATCATGCACAAATTTGACATGCATAACGAAGAAGTAAAAGATGAGAATATTTTGATTGAATTGAGGAAAACTCAAAGGGGGGAAGTTGGAGGGGTTAAAGTAAAAGAGGCAGTAGTGCTTTTCACTGGCGTACTGATGGGGGTGGGGAGGCTTGGGGGCAGTTGCCCCCCCCCCAAGAAAAAAAAATTCAAACGTGGTTCATTTCTAATTCGATACCAGTGATTTACACATGTTGCTGAAATGGCATGATTTTTCCCTGAGCTTCCGGGGGCTCTGCCCCCTGGACTCCACCAAGGGCACTAAGGCGGGCCCCTGGATGCTCATCTGATCGTAATTATGCCTAAATGCCCTGAGTTTCTGGGGCTCCGCCCCCTGGACCCCACTCCAATTAATGACCTGCCAGAGTCACAAATAAGGTATCAAAATATGCTCATCTGACCATAATTGGATGCCTAAAACCCCTGAGCTTCATGGGGCTCCGCCCCTTGACCCCCGCCAGGGCTTTTCCCCTGGACCCCACGCCAATTTACGCTCCACTTGCTTCGCTCGCTTTGCTCTACCTGATCGTAAATACTTTAGCCCCCAACGTTTTTGCTCATTACGCCACTGGTGGTTCTAATGGGGATTTGGGAGCCCAAGCAACCCCCAGTCTTCTAGCAACGCTCCTGGTAAGATGGAGGTAAACGAAGAAGAGCATAAAGGAAGCTGGATGTGTAATTAAAAGAAATTAATGAGAAATTAAAATTCTTGTAAACATCAACCTTATTTTAACAAGGTTGCCTTAGCAATTCTTAACCATACGCAGATCCAGAGTGAATTCGAACAGGCCCCAACCTTCTACTGAGCAAAAAGAAAAACATGGAAAGGGGGCTTTTCGGTGGTACACTCGCCCCTCCGTTCTGTTGCTCTTGAGAGGACCCCACCCACCCCACCCCTAAAAAGGAGGAAAATCCTTTTTGCTCTTTAATCCCTCTCCTTCAAGAGACTATCACAATGGGCTGATGGGCAATGGGCGGGCTGATTGATAAATATATCGCAATGACCGCCCTACTTCAAACATTCTTGGAACCTTGTCCTAACGACAGCCTTAATGGCTGTCATTGCCTTGTAAACTGTCTTCTGGTATCATAGCTGTTATAAGTGAAACTATGCTGAAATCAGATCAAGATCGAAATCAGATCAAAGGTGCACGTGAATTATATAGCGCACGTACGCTTAATTACCGCCATTATTCGCAAGTTATAAAGCCAAAACATTAATTTGTTTCATCTTAAAATATATTATGTTAGAGTCATACTTTGCAAATTGATTTCAGTATTATTATTAGCTGCATGACATCATTTTAATACGCTTCCAATATGGTTCTAAAAGGGTTTTTGAAATTGAAATTGAAATTCAAAGAAACCATTCTCCTCCGAGGAACTTTGTAAGGTTCTGCAGGTTTCTATTAAAGAGTACATGTGTCGTAGTCGTGTGGTTTAAGCACTTGACTTGAAATGCAAAGACCGTGGGTTCGATTCCCGATACGGCACTAATGTCCTTTGGCAAGGCATTAATCTACCTTTGCCACTCCAAACCCAGCAGAAAAATTGGGACCTGGTAGAATGACAAAATCCTTTGTTTTAGTATTTGCCATATGCCTTCACGGTGACCATGTGGTAGGAATACTCCCAGGGAGTGGAGATGGTGCACATCGTGCGAGAATGAATCCGATGACCGGGGTAATAATATCTGTATAGCGTTTAGAGACGGTATTTCGTATTACGCGCAATATAAATCCAGATTATTATTATTATTATTATTATTATAGTTATTAAGTTCCCTTGACACGACGGAAAATGTTTTTTGGGTGGCACATCAGCTCCCCAGTATGACGTCACAAGGATTCGACTTATGGCCAGATTGCGCAAAAGATAGAATTGATATATATCATGCACATAAAGGAGGGACAAAATATCTTTATATGTTTGCATCATATTACTAGTTCTTCATATATAATTCAAGTGCATTTTGAATGGGGTGGGGAAGTTTAAGTGTCGGGCATAATTTATTTATTTCATTTACTTTTTTAGTTTACTAACAGAAAAGCGAAAATGGTAGCAAGGATATTTTTGCTTTTGATTATAAATTTATTAAGTCATAATCACGATAATGATGTATGACGTATGACGTCTTTTCTGTAAGTATAACAACAACATTTTCCATTTTCTATGATAATACGATAATGGCCTAAGGTATAGGGGACTTTTCATAAGTAATGGATTTTTATTTTGAAGCAGCCCCCCCCCCCTGACGCCATTGACGATGTAACCTTGGACCATACGTAGTCGCTCTCGAAATGACAATGCGTTTGTTATCAAAATAATAGAAACAGTCAAAAAGGCTGGGAAAGATCCAACTTCCTTTATCACAGGTCTAATTCAATACGCATGCGCAGAGATGACGACCAACTCCAAGCCTCTAAAATGCGACCGTGATGAAATTGTTCAAAAAAATCAGAACCGTTCTCGCGATCTGCTGCTATAAATAGCAGGCGAAATCACCAAGCTAGCTCATTGGTTTGAGCAGAGGTCCATGAGCAGACCAGCGGGTTATGAATCGTCTAGCGATATATTTTTTGGAAACATCAAAACCGAATCACCTGCGTCTGAAGATTGATTGAAATCTTGATCCACAAACGCGTTTTTTTTTTTGTAGTCACTTTCAAAACGCTTGAAAGGGTATTCAACGAAACGCATCGCGATCCTGATCTTCGCTTTCGCCGTCGACTTTGAGACGAACGTGTTAGAAGTATAGAAGGCGCTTAGCGTTGTGTGGATGCTGACGAATACCTACTTTAGCTGCAAAAGGACGTATGGAAAATCCTATCTGCTGTTCCATGGACGGGAAATCAGACCAGTGCTCATCTCGATCGTCAGCATCGACCACCGTCGTATGTGATAAAGAGCGTGATCAAGTCACTTTCGACTACGCCAGCTACGACACCCATCTCAACAACAAACTCATCCGAAACAACATGATGAATAAACACAGGTATGTTGATACATGAATTTTTTTCCACAATTTATATTTCTCTCTCTCTCTCTCTCTCTCTCTAGATATATATAGAATAATTGCATTTGGATAAACCTCCGTCACGGCAATTTACAAATAATAATTAAAACAATTGAAATAAAAAGCCTTGAGAGTTCACTTCTTCACTATGATCGGTTTCCGTCATAACAATTGTTATAATTATTGTATATATATATATATATATATACAAACAATAACAACAACAACAACAAATTCATATAAATTTATAAGATACTAGCTGAGCTCTACATTTTGTTCTTCCTTTTGTAACATTTGTGTTGGTCGCAAAACACAGTTTGGTTGTAATTCAAAAGTTTGTAAAGGTAGGGTTAGAGTATTATAGTGTTTTTTGAAGGGTTTAAGTTAGGAGCTGGACTGTTGTGGGAGATGGACTGGGACCAATCGTTGCCGGTTTGTCTCACAACAGATTTTTTTAAAGAATCATCTTAATGGACTGAATTTTGTTGGCCAACAGAAGAAAAAAAGGAAGAGGAAGAAGATAAAAAAGAAAAGAAAAAGATAGGAGGAAGAGGAAGAAAAAAAAAAGGATTTGAAAATCCAAAGAAAAAGGATTGTCGTTATACCTACGTGCGTTCGCAAAATCCGTGAAGTAAAGCTCATTTGGAATAATCTCTATGATCTACAAAACTAATCTTTTTAACATTCTTTAAAAAAAAAATGTTATACCTGTACCAAGAACTATATTCCAAGGCTACTTGAACGAGTTAACCTTATCCTGACTCTTATTTTTTTTTAAATAAGATACTTAAGGTAAAAGACTTATATTTTTTTCAACGATAGGTCGATTTATGTATAATTATACAAATAATGTGTTGCCATCTGTTTTTCAATAAAATAATGTTTATTTTAAAAAGCTCAGTCCATAATCCATAATTACCCAACAAGACATTCCGGTGAATTTCATTTACCTCTCTTGCGGACCCTTTTAGCTCAAAATACGAAGGCCCAAAATTATGGAATTCTGTAAGTAATGAAGTCAACAATGCTCCATCGATTAATATTTTTAAGAAAAAAAAATTGTTTTTATTACAATCTTATGAACTTCATTGAATTATATCGCCCATTTATTCTTTCCCCGTCCTCGTGTCTTTCTTTTTAAACTTTCTTTTTTCTTTTTTTGAAACAAGGTCATTCTCTACTCACTGACTCAAAATGTAATTTGATATATTATATTGTGCAAATCTCCTTTCTAATGCACAAATCTTCTTCCTTATCTTCTTCTCAACCCCACTTGCAACTCATCCTTATGTATTATTTTATGTACCCGATCTCTCACTTCTTTTTGTTGGCATTATCTACTTATTGTATTGTGACCGTGTTCTCCTATCTTTGTCATGTAAAGTACTCTCTTGTTCCGTTCTCGTCTCTGTTGGCCCTGTTTTCCTATTTCTAGTTCCTTTTTGTAGTTACGAATGTGTTAATTTAATTACTCTTTACTCCTAACTATCATTTGGGGGTCAACAATTGTTCAAGCATTGCTTTTTGGTGGACCCCTCTGTTTCCAATATGTATTCCTTAATTGTTGTAAATGATTATAATTGATTTGTAGTGTTTTGTTGGAAACAGAAATAAAAATTGAATTGAATTGAATTGATGACACGACATTTGTCCCAAAACAGTGAATTTTCAATGACAGTTCATAGTACTCTCTGTTAACAAAGAATAAGGCGCGTAGAGTTGATGAGAATTAGGTGCCTGGATTTTAATTTCTGCAAAATTAATAATTGTCCAATTGTACAAGTAAACGATTTTCAGCTGAAAAAATAATTGAGTGTGATTTAATGGGAGAATTATAACTGCGAGTTTTGTCAGGCCTATTGTGATCACAATTATTGTTAAAAGAAGTTTTTTTTAACGGATATGTTTACACCGGCTTTCATGATCTTTGGGCTTAACCGTTTCCTTAGCTTCCTTGTATTGAAAAGAATAATTTGTATCGGATGTACATTGATTCGAAACAGTATGCAGCCATTCATGTTATAATACTCTGCTACACAACACATTAATCAAGCCAAGTTCAAGTTCAAGTTCAAGTTTTTATTTCCATTTTCAACAAGAAAAATACAAATTATATACAATAAATAAATTACAAACAACATTTTACAAAGTGTACAAAAGTAATTATACAAATGTACATATAATTTTTTTGCATAACAAAAAACGTTATTTATATTATTCTTAATCAAGTTACAAGGAATTATAAGATAATCATATCATACAATCTAAATCAAGAAGAAAAATAAAAATGTTGCTGTATATTTATGTGTCAAGTGAAAATGGAGAGGTCCACTAAAAGCATGGCTTGTAAAATGCGGACCCCTCATAATAAATGAATATCCTAGCTGTAAACTTCCGTAATGCAAAAAATCAAAATAATGAAATAACAAAATAAAACACACACCAAAAAACAGAGAGAAAAACAGATTTTGGTTTTGGTAAATAGTTTTCATGACAATTGACATTATTGTGATCAATTCCTAACAGATGGATGGTACCGTACTGCACAGTGGCAGCTGTCTTCATTGCCTGTGGAGCGCTTCTAGGTATGATTGCAGTCTACGTGGAGCTATGTCGGGCAAACTCCGTTCTAATGACAAACAGAGAACTGATCCACGCTCAAGAAATACAGATGTTAAACCAAACACATGCAATGGATCAACTGAGAAATGCAATGGAGGTAACGCTTCCCTGAATTTGATTGTTACCTGACTATATACATAATCATACTCGACCACTTTGAATTTTAGTACTTTATCCCTGTTGAACAAAAACAACAATTCGTTCATGTACAAGAGAGAGATTTATTCCTTTAACAACACTTTCAAGCATTGGGCTGATTTTTAGAGCGCTGTTAAAAGGGAATACTATAAGATAATTGGAATGTTATCAATATTATTCATCTCTTGAAATCAGCATGATCGGAATATCATGATGAAATTCCAATCATAACACAGTTTCCTCCTATATAATGTGCTATGATTCCGGCCTTGCATTCTTTCAATGTTAAACCTTAATAGGTACCCGCTTCACCTGGGTCGAGAGCGGCAAATGTTAGATTAATGACTTGAAAATGGAAATGTCGGGAGTCTAACTCACAAATTTGCATCCTGCATCAAGACCGATCGACAATGGTTCTGGGAAAATTACCCCCTGGAAAATCACCCCCGGAAAATTTACCCCGGAAAACTGCTCCCCAAGGACAATAACCCCCCCCCCGGAAAATTACCCCCAAGGACAACCACCCCCCGTGGACAATAATATTATCCAACTTATCGTCAGGGTGGACTTTCCCTATAGAGAACAAGGGGGGAATGTCCTCGGGGGGGGGGGTAACTTTCGGGGGATAATTCTCCTCGGGGGCGGTTATACTTGGGGTGGGTAATTTCGGGGATAATTTTCCGGGGTTATTGTCCAGGGGGTAACTGACCTGATACAATCGGCAATAAATATGATATCAACAATAATGGTGGATAAAGTCTAATCAATAAATTACTGTATTCGATCGCCCTCATTCCGTAAATCTAGGGCCCCTACATCTGACCCGATCCCTATCCCAGGGGCGCCAATCCATCTTCAGGTGGGGGGCGGGAATTAAACGCCCATATGACAGTTCATTTAGCGATCATTGGTGGGCAATTGTCCCTGTGCCCTCGAGATGGACGCCCCTGCCCTACATAATCTTGAGTACTGCAGAATCACTCTCCAATATATACATGTACTATACATCTTTCAACAAAACCATAAAATCTCCAACGTCCTATAATTGACACAGTTTTACTCCGGAAAGGGAAACAATTCGCGTCACACTTTTTCTGTTTAATAATTCCGCTGACCATTGTGTATTATCTCTCACTCCTCTTTCTGTCATTAAATAATAATACTTTTTATCTCTTTTGATATCACTTTCCTTTTTTTGCAAGAAAGAGTTTTTTCTTGCACAAGAGGGAAGAGAATATTTATATGCTGACACTATCACAACCGGTTATGTATACGGTTAACTGGGCTGTGTCTCCTGTCGAATATCCGTAGTACAGGTGTAAACCTGTCTATGGTTGAAAGTTATTTATCGGCACCGATTTCCCATCCAAATGGAGATCTTTTAACTGCATTCAGCAAGTCGTAATAGACCTACTTTTGTCTTTGGTGATTCATCTAACTTACATCACACAGACATTTATAGAGATGGATCGGGGGTCGAAAGGTCCTGTGGCGCCCCCAAAGAAAATTCATATCGGGAAGAAAATTGCTTCTTCCCCATCCCACCTCGCCTATGATCGAGACATTGATGTCTTGCTGGATTTTTGCAAATTACCATTCGACACGGGGGCATGCCGTCAAGAAAAATGTGCCCTTTTTAAACACCCCTGTGTGTGTGTGTGTGTGTGTGTGTGTGTGTGTATTGGGTTTTACAGACTTGTATCAATCTGATATGATTATTTACGTCTGGGGAACGACCTTTAACGTCACCATCTCTCAGTACAACAAGAAGTCAACCATCAGCAGTCGCGAACAATCCGGCATATTTATACCGTTACAACAAAAAAGAATTGAGAAATGCACTGTTCAATACATACGAATATGGTCAAATTGAAGAATTCAGAACATGAGAAAATTTCAGATCGCTTTTATTTTGAAGTCAAGCATCATGAACCATATAAAATAAACCTCTGTTTCTTTTCGCTACAACGGCTTCCTTTTTAATGGCTCTCCTTGTTTTGTTCTTGCCAAACGAAATAAATGGAGAAAACTGATTATACAATGTAGCACTATTCCCATTTCACGTATAGCTCTTTACTTTCTAGAGAAAAAAAATGCAGGGAAACTATTAACTTCTTGAGACCCCCTCCTCCCTTTTTAAAAAGAAACATCTGAACGAGAAACTGGTAACATGTATAATAATTTAGCGTCGCTCATGAGGTTGCTTGGAGAGGGGCTTGAATAGGCCCGTTAATATTTAGAAAAGGAGAAAAGGTGTCATCCAAAATAATTCGGGATCCCTTCATAATGGATGGATCCTGAAGAGACTATTTTTCAGGCAAGAAAGGAACAAAATATTCAGTTTAAAATTAAGCATTACATCGCAATGCAGTATTTTTTTTCATGAAAAATGTTCAGCTCGGTCACCACACGACCTCGCAATATGAGTGGATCTTTTCGCGTATATCCTCCGGCATAATATAATGGGGTGCAATAATTAACACATTACCGAGGAAATACAAGTGATGAAGATGATGATGATGAAGAAGATGAAGAAGATGATAATAAAACAATGTACGCAGAGGTCTATACTGCAGCATTAGAAGTCGATGGAAAAGTTTTAATTTATTCCTCACTCACATGCATCACTCAATCGTGAATGGACCTTTTAGTCAAATTATTTTATCAACATTTTCTACTCGCCCCCGGCAAAAAATATACATTTTGGGACAATGCAGCCCATAAAGTCTTACAAAACTTTCCGTTGCCTCAATGACAATACAAGTGATTAATACATCATTTGGAGCCCCCCCCCCCATCCATAATACATAATATAGATCAACGCCCTTGTCAAATATTTATTGGACGAGGTCGAAAGTCGTTGGACACTGGTCAGCAAACTTTGAACTGGTTTGAACCGCTTTAAGATCAACGTTACCATCAAGACCACTGTAAAATATGGTAGTAATAATAAGGAAGAGGGGTAAAAAAGACTTTACAAGTGATATGAGTTTCACCTGTTGCACAAAGTAGTTGTGTTTCATACAGGAAGTGACTTTATTTCTGGTCAAAGAACAGGAATTGGACCCGATATCAAGGTGAGCAACTTAGCGGTCATGTATCATGGCACTGGATTTGTCACATTAAGTTTCTTTCTGACAATGAATCTGCACTTTAAAAAGAAATTGAAAAAACGTAGGAAAATTGTCCTGAATCGTATTTATAATTCATTTATTATCTTAGGTTAGTCTGGACCAGAAAAACATTTTAACCAAAAAACATAAAAACTCCCCCGAAAAAAAAAAGGTTTCGTGTTTTGTAAAAAGCAAAAACACTGAAAAAGACACAAATGAGATAGTATACTATACTACTCTATACATTACTATTATTTGAAAACCATGTGTGAGATATCATATACCGTGCCTGTATTTATTGACACTCCGTATAATTTCTATGTGAATATCATTTGTTCGTCATGATCAAAACCGACATGTCTAAAGACTATACTTTAATTTATCAAGTTGTTCAATTTTACTTTTATCCCTTTACTAAACAAAAACAAAAAACATAAATTGGATCCTTACAAAATATACGAAAAAGGGGACATTAATGAGAGACCTTCGGCGATGAGATGTCAAGCGAATGTGAGCTAACTTCACGAATAATCACATTCGTTTCATAGGCAATGCAACCACAACTCCTTTCCACTTACAGTTTTCTTTCAAATGCTGTTGCTTTTTACAGACTTGAGAAAAGGAATCCATGGTGTTATATTTGTTTTTGTATGTTCATAAGATCAATAACAATAGCTTTATACAGACTTGAGAAAAGGAATCCACGGTGTTATATTTGTTTTTGTATGTTCATAAGATCAATTATAACAGAACTTTAAAAAAGTGATTTAGTGAACTTGTAGGTAAAACTAGTAACAACCGAACTTAAAATTGTGTCAATCACCGCGCCTTCCTTCTTTTGCCGACAATTTTATTGAGAGCTACAATCACAAACTTCCATTATCAAAATAAAACATTTCGCCATTTGAATGTTTTGATTCATCTATCATTCTTTTACAATCCAGGCAGTGGCGAAGTTAAGGGAGGGGGCAAGGAGGCGGGTCAGGTACGTGCCCCTCATTTGAACCCCCAAAAAAAAAAAAAACGAGGGGAAGAAAGAAAATAAAGAAAGGAAAGGTGAGAGGAACGAGAAGGAAGATGAAAGGACCTCGTACTCATCGTCCTAATCGATGGCCTTATTAATTCGCATTCATTCCAATGAGTAAAACGCCCCCCCCCCCATATAGCAATACACCCTAAATTGCTGGATCCATGCTACACCATGTTATCCAGGTTGAAAATTGGCCTAATACAGTGCATGCCTTTCCGCAAATCGCAAAACCAAAATAATCATAGCCGTCACTGTTATAACATCATGGACCTAATTTATAACGACACAGCATCTGTCACAATGGGTATAAAACTGGGCTGTCAAAACATGAATCTTTTTTCCTCCTTTTCCCCCGAGTATCCCAGGTTTCGCTTGAAGTCCTTGTAATAAAAAGGTCGACCAAAAGTACTCCGGGAAAAATGTATATATATAATATATATTGGTCAGAAAGTAAGTAAACCAAAACACACCCAAACAAATTGTTTAAAGTCTCCAATGCACTGACACCCATGATTTCTCCACCCCCTGATTTCTTTAGAGAGAAAACACACAAGTAAAGAGGAAATTTATATTTTCTTTAGTGAATTGACAATCCTTTTGAACATTTAATCCACTTTTACCTTTGACACAATTTTAGATTGAATTAGTGTCATATTTTCTGCTATAATTCATTTGAAACAAACAAACATAGAAACGAAAGGAAACAGTGCGGTCTCATGGTTTTTCATGTATGTCGTGTTTTTTCAATTCCGAACTCTCCGATTGTGGTCTATCGTTTAATCTCATGTACTATTATTAATCGACGATACAGACAACTTTCACTCGCTAAAAACGTGCGATCATGTACTCCAAAATGAATTAATCTGTAAAGCAGCCCAAAGTGACTCATCATCAATTACAAAAGTGTGTCTCAGTCTAAAGATAGGTTGGGCTCAAAAAGACAAAAACCTTGGTTGCTTTGTGGATAAAGAGAGAAAATACTGAATTATTTCTTTCTTTGTGATATTCTTTTGATATACGAGACGTATATTCGTATTGTTAACTCCACTTGCTCTATTTTGAAGCTAAAAAGTTATTTACAAAAAATATAAAACACGATTAAAGATATTCGCTTATGTAAAAGCCATTAGTAAAAGGATAAAAACAAATTAATTGCGGCATATGTGCCGACTTGAACATAAGAACGACGACGCTATAAAACCCTGGAACATTTTGATATCCTGTATTGAGTATTAGCTATTTGTTGAATTGATATGAATATATTCATGTCTTTACATTTGAGTCATTTCGTCTCTAATATGTTGGAGATAAAATTATGTACATCTGCAGCATCAACTCTTTGTTTCGTAGTAGATTGCTCTGTGCATGATTATTTAATGGGCAATCCAGAAATCTTCACTAATATCTTAAACAGACAAAATTGTGAATCCCTGTCGAGTTTTCCACACGTCATATTTATAACGATTTTCATGACTTTTTTCTTCTCATTTTCCCGGTTTTTAAGTCTTCAGCTCACGAAAGAAAGCGATTGCAAACCTCTGATATATCTTTAAAAAATAAGACCTTTGTAACACATCTGTGCTCATGATTATGTAACTGAAGTGTCTTTTAATAGCTTGGTGGACTTTGGTAACGCGAGGGTGGTCTACATTTTTCCCAAATTGAAATTTGGTAAAAAGAAAGAAAGAAAGAAACAATCAAACAATCAAATAACGAAGCAAACAATCAAACAAAATCGGAAGACAATCAAATAGCAATTGTCTTTTACAATTTAGAAGAAATTTACAAGCATTAATTCGGATGGGATGGTGAGAATCACATGACAGTACATTATGTGATTTTTTGAAAAATCTTTTTTTCCTGAATATACTTTGGAGAGTATTCTTTCGGAGTTTTCCATAACAAGTAAGTGTCGATTTTGACACGAGCATTTAAATTTTGAACATGGCATGTTGGTCGGTTACACAAAAATTTAAAAAATCTGATTACACCGCATTAAATATATTGAAATATATATATATATATTCATTCAAATATAAAGGAATTAGAAAAAACTTATTTAAAAAGAACCGATTGAAGAATAAACAGGTGCATAAAAAAGTTTTGGCGTGACCTTACATCACCTCGTCACCTCGATGTTCGTAATATCACACGTTTGTACCACGTGATTAGTTGCAACATCCTGAACGAAGGGAAAAGCCTGCTCTCTTTGACCGCAAAAACCTACCAACCATAGCAATCAGAAATACATCAACAAAACAAAAGGATGTAATACAGGTGCCCTCCAAGAAAGGTTATTGATTTCATCTAGCTGGTCTGCAAATAATAATTGTAGCAGAGAGATACTCTGACTAAGTAAATTGTCCCCATCTTGTTCAGTATAGTCACTTTCTCCGTAGGACTGCAAAGATTCAGGATGGTATTCTCAAAAGCGGAATAACTTTAGTCCATGGTTTAATCCTCCGACTAAGTATGGAATGCCAAGTGTCCATATAAATATATTTTTGAATAATTTGACATGTCCCTAAATCACCATAATATAATTATTTCATAGTTATATTGTTGTAATTAACTATGTTAAATTACTAAATTATTTCTTTAATGAAAACATTTTATTTTAATTTAGTGACAGATTAAATTATTCAAAAACATATTCATGTGGACACTTGGCATTCCATACTTAGTCGGCGGATTAAACCATGGACTAAAGTTAGTCCGCTTTCGAGAATACCACCCTTAGTCACTAGTTTGCCATACTTGCCAATCGACACAAAACCCACAGGCACAAATAAACACAAGAATTGCTTTGTGTAACACAAAAATGGACACAAAAGCTTTTCAATATTGCATCCATTTGACTAGCTACATGCCAATCCTATATAACATCACAAAAGATTTAATAAAACTAACCCTTGCGAAATGCGGCAAAGGGGGCTCATTTGCCTGGCACTTATTGTACATACTAATATCATACCTCCTTTGTGGATTTTTTCCTTCACAATTTGGTAATATTTCATCATAATTACTAACCATTCTATTATCAAATATTGGACAAATTTCTAAATACTACAACTAAAAACACGCTCGGTTTTGGTTTCTCCTCCAAAGAAGGGCAATTGGAGGAAGCACGATGGCTCAGTGGTAGAGCAGTTGTCTCGTAACCTGGTGATCTCGGGTTCGAAACAAGCCGATGGCCTAGTGCCGTTTGGTAAGGTAATCCTCATTACCAAGTCCATCGGAGAAGACTTAAAGCCGTTGGTACCTTGTCTGCTTACCCAGGGGCGGATCCAGCCGGCGGCAAGGGAGGGGGCCTAAAAAGGGGCCCACTTCGTGCGAAAATTTGAAAATCGTCCCGACCGATTTTTCGCTCAGTGGGGGGTAGTGAGCACAATTTTTTTTGGCACCTGAATTTTTTTTTTCTCTGTTTTTTACCTGTTTTTTTTGCTAGGGGAGGGGGCCCGGGCCCCCTGGATCCGCCACTGGGCTTACCTACAAGCATAGACATATGCTTTCGCTAGGTTCTTATTACAAACTACTTGTGTCTCTTTACTAAGTTTTTAACGAGTACGACCCTCCATTGTTCATCTCTTTGCCAAATACTAGTTGCCACTTTTGAGCTATTTTGGATCAAAATGTATTTTTTTAAACTCTAGGTATAAGAAACTTTGAGATGATTTAAATGAACCGTCGGAATATCATGTAATCGATTAAATAACCTGTAATTTCAAAGTATCTTGAAAAAGGCCACTCGGAAGAACACAATGCCATTACTCACTATAGACCTTGCATCCCGACATTGCAGATAAAGGTCTCATGTAACTTGTTTGACTTTTTGAAGACAACATTCGACAACCAAATCAAGCGCTATGTCACCTGTAATTGGTCTACCAAAAGCTCACACGGTCAGCGGATGTGTAAATATTGAGATAAGTGTCGTACTGTCACTCCCTAAACGATGGGTATTTTTGAAATGCCTGGATAAATTCTGACAGGATCGAAAGTTTTAGTAACTTTGGTTAGTACACCTTGACCGCAATACAGTTTGTCAGAATGAGCTTCAGGTCCATGTCAACTTTTCCTGTTCCGCAAATGAGTGTGCTGGAGGGTGATTTAAGGCCATCGTGCACCTCACGACCTGACCACGACATGTCCTTCTGGAATATGACCTGACTTGGCTATGGAGGTTTCTGAAAGACGATCAGACAACGACTAGAGTATGAGAGACAACTTGACTACGACTAGACTCTAAGAGATACCCGGCACCGACTGGAGCCTAAAAAGACCTTACCACGACTCTATTCTCAAAGATGACTTGACTATGACTGGAGTCATGATAATCGGACTGTGATGGGTTCCGTAAGACGACCTCAATACGACCGTAAGGACGAAATGACTACGACTTAAGATTAAAAGACGACCTTGCTGTAAATGAATTCTGAAACACGACCTAACAATAAGACTGGAGACTGAAAAACGACCTGACTACGACTTGATTCTAAAAGACGACCTTACGAAGACTGGGGTCTAAAATTCGACCTGACTACGACTTGATTCTGTAAGACGACCGGACTACGACTGGATTCTAAGAGACCAGTGACTACGACTGGAGTCTGAAAGACGAACTGACTCTATCTGGATTCTATTATATGACGACCTGAGCCACTCCCCTTAAATTGTTTTTACCGCGTTCAAGGCTAGAACATTCACTTTGGATGTGTATATCAATCTTTGGCGCGCCAACAAGGAATTTCGTAAAATTTCCATTATTTCCGTAAATTCATTTTCATAGAGGTAATCGAGAGAAGAAAACCATTCTTAATTCATTTAATGATAAACCTGCTTGATACATGTCAATTTCTTGTACAATACTAATTTTTCCTGGATTCCCGGCAATGGAAGGTTGTAAGGAATAAAAAAAAATGGGTATTGTATATCAATCATAGAAATCACAATCAACCCATTATCTCTGAAGCAGCTCAGGGCCCCGTCTTACAAAGAGTTACGATTGATCCAAATCAATCGTAAGTCCTCCAATCAATCGCAAGTTTGCAGTCTCCTATCTCTTATGTACATAGTTGCGATTGATATCAATCGCAAATAAGTTGCGATTGATATCAACTCTTTGTAATACGGGGCCCTGAAGTGATAATCATGACTGTAATTCATCACATCCAGGCGCTATCTTGGCATGTTTATGAACATGCAGAAAAGAAAATCAACTTAAGCCAAAGTTATTCAAAATATGGACTGAATAGACATATTTTTATGTTAAATCCCCCCCTAAAAAAAATAAAAAAAACGTTGACCAAACGTTAACTAAAATGTAACTAATACATGTGAGAGAAAGAGAGAGAGAGAGAGAGAGAAAACAGAGAGAGAAACAGAGAGAGATAGAGAGAGAGAAAACACACAGATGTCAATCAGATAAGCAGATACCACTTCCTTTCTTTTCTTTGAAATCAGATGTATATAGTGTCGAAATCTTTTCTTAATCAAAGAAACATGTATTTACTGTTGTCGCTACATTTCCTTTTATTATTGTCTCCATTGTCAATTCAGGGTCCCGGTACCAGATTTCAAGGGGCGCCGAGGACCGATGTTGTCGCCGAGGAAGCTTCCGTCAAGTCGGCTACTGGAACAGTTTATTTTCACTGGGGTGTGGGGGACTGCCCCAATACATCCAGTTTGATTTATTCTGGTAAGTATGGAAGTTTTGTTTGTTTGTGTAAAGGATAGCACCATTAATTGCATCAGCCTGGAAAATAATGTAAGAGATTTTATCAGTGGACTATCCTGGGCGGAGGGGTCATGCGCCCTCCCCCGACCACTTTATACATACTCAGTCAACTTAAAGCCCGTCTGCACTAGTTTGGCTAGGAGGGATTAGACCTCCCAGCGTGGTCACTGGCAGGTGGTTATCTCATCAAATCAGCTCTCTATTAACATAAGAAAAAGAGGATCATGGGGGACCAACGGGCACCGCTTAGGCATTGTTTTCTATATAGAGGGAGCAAGTAGCTACAAGTAGTGCAGTGGGGATGGGGGGTGGCAGAGAATACTTTTTGGGGGGGGGACTAATGTTATGATGTCCTAATAACAAACTATTGTGTTATTCAAAAAATGGGGGAGGGAATAACATGTAAAATATTAATAAGAATCAATATAAATTGTGTCTTTTTATTTCTTGTTTGGTGAAATCTGAATATTCTTGCATTGGCATTATTTTAAGTATGGAATCAGAAACAATTATTGCTGTGGGCATCAATACCATTAACAGGAGAGTCCTTACAAAGGTGGATCAAGGACTGTCTGATGATGAAGGGGCATGATCAATTTTTTAAAATTCAAATACATGCATATAAAATGTCCACATTTTCCTGGTGGTTTTCTATAGGTTTTGCAGCATCTGGCAGCAGCATGTCAGTGAACAAAGGGAGTGGAGGCAACATCTTGTGCATGGTGAGCGAACCAGAGTATGACATGACTACAGGAGGGAGTCAGGACTACAGGGGAAAGATCTACAGTCTTGAGTACAGGAACGGCAACAACTTTGGCACCCAAACTGACCTACATGGGCATGTGAGTTACAAGGGAACTATTATTCTTTTTCTGGGAAGAGGGGTAGTTAGGAGTGAGGAGGGGTGGGCTCTGTACAGGCTGGATTAGAGGAACAGCAACAAATTTGGCAACCAAAATGATCTCCATGGGCAATATTTTTTTTTGAGGGGGTGAGAAGTGGGGAGGGTTAGGAGTGGTGCAGGAACAGCAATAAATATGGCATCCAAAGTGAGATGAAAGACGTGAAAGTTACAGAAGTGCTATAATTGGTCTGATTAAAATGTGCTAAGTTGGGGAGGGTGAGGAATGAGGATTAAAGTGGTAGGATCTCATTTCTAAAGAAATTTGGTGGTGGTCGATGTTTCATTACCAGAAAATCATCTTGCATGAAAACAAATATGAACACATTAGTATACTTATTGTCCAATCATTCTTTCTCCACATCATCCCCCCCTGCAGGATGTCCCCTGTGCTGCCTGTATGACTGGAGGAGGACGTCAAGCCATTCTGATGCTTCCTGGTAGGGCTTCATGCCCCGACAACTGGACCAAAGAATACAGTGGCATCCTCATGTCCAGCAGGAACAACAATGTGAGTAATCATGGGATTGATATCGGGCGATTCCGCGCAATGTCGATTCATATCATTAAAAAATTTAAATCCCGTTCCTCCACTGAATATTAGTTTGACTATAATTATAATAATGATCTCTGCCAACTTTTCTTGTAGGTGCGAACATCTTACACCTGTGTGGCCATCGCAGCGGAGTCTCGACCCGGTACCATGACTGAAGACGGCAATAGCTCTCTACTCTATCCTGTGGAAGGAGTGTGTGGAACGGGTGGAGGGTTACCTTGTGGCCCGTATGTAGATGGCAATGAACTGCAGTGTGCCGTGTGTTCCAAGTAAATCAGGAAGGCTATGGAGTACAGTCAAACCTGCCTCATGCAGTGACTAACTGTGTAATAAAGACCACCTGTCCGCAGTGGTCACTCACATGATCCCAGTCACACCAATGAAACATGCAACAACAGACTGCACAAAATCGACATTACCTTGAATGGCAAATACAGTCAAACCTGTCTATAGCGAGGCCACCCAAAAGAAAAACAGAAAGTTGTCACTGTAGACAAGTGACCTTTCTAGACAGGTTCTACAAACACATTTCTTTCTAGAGGTGGACAAAATACATCGCCACTGTAGATAGGTGGCCACTAAAGACAGGTTCGACTGTTATTGGCCGAGGTTCTTGTTGTGAGACTGAGGGAAGATATCATTTAAAGGAGGAAATGTATGTATTTGTTGTAGAATGCATCTAGAAAGCCCACCAATCTACAATGAATTACTTCTTCCATCTTCTTAGGGTAATCTTTATAAAAGAAGGAATATTGTTGTTTAAATAGTAATACCCCTTTTTTAGAGCATTTTTCAAGGAGACTTTTAAAGAAACAGGTTAGTTTTGTTGCAGGCATTTTCAAGAGGTTTAATAAAATATCTTTTACAGTTTATTTACAAGATGCATCTTTTCCCCCCCAATTTATACATTCTAAGACGCCAAAGTTTTTTTCTCAATATCACAGACCCGAGGACAAGAATACCCTTATTGGAGGACAGGTATTCTGAACTTACTTGGCAGTGGGCCAGAAATATATAGTTTAAAATATATTGCAGACCTCTGAATTTTCATTTTCAGTATAAGAGTGCGTTTCCATAACCCTCCCCTGCCAATTATATATTACTTTTCTTTAAATTGTCATTGTTCCTATTTCGATGATGATCCTTATTGTTTTGCTAATGGTATACTTTGTATAATATCATGACGGAAATGATTGTCTATGAGGAAGCCAATACTTTTGAGACAAAATTATACCAACAGTTGGAGGTGGTGCATTATGATTATGCATCTATAGTCAAATCTGGTTTAGTGACCACCTGTCTACAAAGACCACATTTTTTGTTTCCCTTGAAAATGGTTTCTCATTGAAACATGTACTAAAGGAACCTGTACATAAAGACCACCTGTCTGTAAAGACCACTTTTCTTGTCTCCCTTGGGTGGTCTTTATAGACAGGTTTCACTGTATTTACATCATCTAAATGGAATCAAACAAGTCCTTCTTGTTTTGCGTTTTACGTTTGTTTGCGGTCTGCATTGTCTGGCAGGCCAGATGAAGTCAACCCGCTGCAATGTAAAGATCCAGGTTGTAGGATACCATAGGAGACAGTACTTATTGTCAGCAAAATGTCTGTGAAGAAGTGACTGAGGATTACCGAATCAACCTTTCCTCGTATCATGATGATTATGATGATGATAATGAAATTTTAGTAGATGAATGGATCGAAAAGCAAAAAAAAAATATAACAGAGGGGCATATCTATACCTAGCTTTTTTTTAATTCAGTAATTACTGCTAATAGCATCATGTAAGCACATTAATGTTGGGTCATCAGCTGGGAGAATTTGATTCACTAATAACCTCTCCATGGTTGAGCAAAATTGGGGCAGACATTTCAATATACCACACACGTACTAATGAGGTTTGAGGTATTGGAAGTATTTACATGAATTGAGTCATATATTTCTTAGACTTTAGAGTACCGCTTTGATGATTTTTCTTCACATCAGTTTGTCATTTTATTTGCATCGTTCATTCATAACATGTAATGGTCACCGTTCAATAAATCACATTGGATGAAATGACTAGACAGTATCTGTCAAACTCGTTAAAAGTAAATAACATTTGTATGACCTCTTCTCTTTGCTGCAAGTATATTAGCATCCTTAGGCAACTTGGCTGAGAAGTACTTTAAAAAGCATGAAGTCTTTGTTTAGTAGATATGTCTTTGTTCTTGTAGATTTATATATATTGAATGGGATTATACATGTTATTGGACACCTGTAGATGGTTCATTTATATTGTAAATATCATATGTACTTCAATAACCATTCCATGTTATTATAATCATGCATAGAGTCTGATGGACACAACATACATGCAATACTATCTGAATTAGTCACTGGGAAATAAATATCTCAAGTATCTTTTTATTGTTTTTTAAATGATGTTCAGAGTTTTTCTGAATAAATGTAAATGTTCTTAAAACCTGTACTGCTGTGACGTTTATTGAATTTGTCTCTTCACTACAAGGGAGTCTTGTTAAATGTTGAGAAGTATGGAGGAAAGAAAGTGTGGTTGTGCTGGTACTTTGGCCTAAATTTTTGAAGATTTTTATGTTAGCTTATCTCACAAAATCCAGACTACCGGTAATAATGATGGTACTGCAATACTATTCAAATTTTACACTAATTTATTTATGGTATAATGTACAGAAAACAAACAAACAATGAAATATGAGAACATGAGTGGAGGAAATAAAATCAGTGAAAAAGTCATTACTATTTCTTTGTTGCCCAGTTTCTCAGTTATTCATGGAAATCATTAATTTATATTGGTATAAAAAAAAGAGACTAAAACCTCCCACTTTTCATAAAGGTACATGTAATACAATTAAGAAAAAGTGCACTGCCATGTCCTGTCAAAAGTTACATCTATTCCCCCTTATGTTTGGTATAGATGCATATCCACCAATGCCAACTAATTCATAACTTCTGTGTCCTGAATGGCACAGGAGAAGGAGACTTTACCTTTCTAAATCATAACACTCAAAACATATCCTGAGAAGATGAATACTAATTTAGAGCTGTACATGAGTTGGAGAGAGCACACAAATTCTGGAATATAAATTGGTCATAGCCTTGTAAATAACACAGAATTCCACTGCTCAGTCTTATGATGAGCCTTCTGTGGAAAGCAAGATTCCAAAATTGTAAAAATCCCTTCATAAAAATATAATGTTCCTCAAATCTACTTCAGAAAATCCCGTAAACAATTTTCTTTTTTGTTTTTCTTGTTACCTGGGACACCTCTGATTTTTCACATCTCAAAACCTAACGACAGGGTATTTTATCAACATCGCTACTAATGCTGTACTGTATTTTCAATTACGCCATCTTTCGGTGAAGGCGTACACAGAGTGATTTTCGGTTCTTGTGCCCAAGCATCATCACGCGTATGTCATCAGTTGGTGATGCATTGTGGGACATGGTTGTCGACACATCAGGAGCAGCTGATGGCAATATATGAAAATCTGAAGTAGTGTTAATAAAATACCCTGTCTTTAAAATCTGTTGATCCAGTATGCAGACATGAGGTTTACGAGCAGAGAAACAAACCAGGACAAGGCTTGTCCTAGATCAAAGTTGACTCATCTATCTCCGCTACCCACTCTGAAATGGGTAAAAAATGAATATCCTAGAGTGGCATTGTCCAACTTGTACAGAATTACATGGATCAAGATATAGAGCACTGTATAAATTAATCTTGCATTGTTCAAAATTTGATGGCATTAGTGTCTTTTTATTAAAAATGAATATGATAGGACTTTAAATCAAGACTATGCTCTAAGGTACTTCCATGAGGGCTTTGAGGTGATCTGTGAAGCTTCAGGTGAAGCAATGGCCACGTTTATTAAATTTCCCCTGATCACACTGGTAGAACTGCTGTAGCTTTTTTAAAATAACAAGACTTTGCATCAAGATGGCGGTCTAACATGGTTCCAAGAAGTCCTCCTTGAAGGCAGTTTGTGAAGCCACAGCTGAAGCAATAGCCACGTTTCTGCTCTTTATCCCACATTTTCACCTGCTGAATCCTACACTCCAGATATCCCTGAGATGCCACTCATTGGAAATGTGCATGTTGAATGAACATGGTCTCCATTAAGTAAACTTACTCATTGTAAGAAAGAGGAGTATGAAGTTATTCTGATGACTCTGGCATCCTTGGGGAAGTCCAAGCACCTACCAATCCTCTTGATTCTTAAATACAGTAATTTTTTTAGGAGGAAGGGAGGGGGAAGGGCTGACTGTGTCACTTGTCTGTCAAGGAAGTGTCCATGGACTCACTGAGCATAGAGTCTGACGTGGTATTCAGCTTCTGTGGCCCATCATCAGCTGCACAAAATGAAAGGATGGTAGAAAGAATAATAAAGAGGGAAATACCATTAGATAGGGATTAAATGGGGGTCCACGCTCAAAAGTATGAAGTCACATATTTAACAGAATAAGGCCCTGTTTCACAAAACTCCCACAACTCTCTGACCAATTTGCTCTCAGCCAATCAAATGCAAAGATGTCAGGATCTTAAGTCAATAAGTGTAACTTGTTACTGTCGACAAGTTTTATGAATCATTGCCCAGTTCACAAATGTATGCTTCAACTATAGCAATTACAAAGAACCCCCCTCAAGTTTATCACAGGTTCATCCACCTTAGCAACAACTAATCTATTCACATGCATTCTGACTACAGAAATACAAGACCTTATGATAGGTGAATGCAATAGTCGGCTCTTGGCTCATAGGAGAAAACCTGTTAACAAATATGAATATAATTTAAAAAGTGTCTCCTAAGAATTGCTTTCTATTATTTAGAGACATGGGAAATATCCTCTTGTGTTGAAAGATTTCCTAAAAAGTTACACATGAAATATGATGACAAGCTCTGAATTTTGGGCTTTAAAAAAATTTAAAAAACCTTCACAAATAATCCACTTACTGTCTAGTATCCTCTGTAGCTCATGGATAGCGCTGATGAGAACATGGAACTGCTTCTTCCTATCCTCCAGCTGTGGATGAGAGACAATGAAAATAGAAGAGCAAGATGCACCATTAAAGGCATCGTTTATCAAAGTTAAATCTGAGATGCATGGCCCTACGTTATATCAGTGTCTGTGACATGGTGTAATATTGAAGGCCTAAAAAAAAATGCGCTTCAAAATGATCATGAAGTGCCTCAAAAAAGTAAAAATCTCTGAGTGACCGGTTTTACCATACTCATTTCCCACAATATACTTTAGTGTTATAAAAAATGTTTTTGAAATTTCGATTTCCAATCATAAATATCTTGATAATCAGACAGGTGATCGGCTTGTAAAAGTCATGGGATTCCTGACTGACCTAAAGGTTTATAATTATGATTGCAGCATGAGCTAAATCCAAGATTTTGTTTAGAATCTGAGACAAAGATACCCAATGCCTTTAAGCCACAAGTTGCCAACTTCATGCTCACTTGCTCACGATGAGCTGCATCATCAATGTACGCCCGCTTACATCTTGTTTGCGCACTTGCCAATGAACACAACCAAAGAAAGTTGATGATATTATTTCTATGCTTCTGCTAGCTCTTGCCCATCACACATCCTAATATCTTATATTTAGTATGTTTAACAATATTTCCATACTTTTTTTGTAATTATTCACTCTTGAAATCACTTGAAAATCGTGATAAATCACTGTCATTAATATCGGAAAATAAAGTACACACACACACACATCAATATCGGCATGCACAGTGCAGCCGCACGAAATAGACCGGAAGCGATTTGGTCACCAAACTATCCCAGAAAGCATTTGAAATGGGGCCCCGAACGTAACATACAGGTATTTTTAATATATTGGCGATATTGAGAATTATTACAACTTGTTATTGATATGAATTTATATGAATCAGTGTTCTTAACACAAGATTTGAGCTTTAAGAGGTTTTAGGTACTACATCAGTCTCAGCTGCACCTTTTTTTCCTTTTAGCTACTTTCAGCAAACCAGTTTAATCTCTTACCTTCTGTTCCAAAGATTCCTTAGTGCTGTTCAATTCTCCAAGATCCTTATCCAGTTCCTGCAGTTTGCTGATAGGGAGATGGTAAGGGAAAATATAATTGTCAGTCAGAAGAGAAACAAGAAGTGTATACATGAAACATAGGAGACAAAATCAAAATATCCAATGATAAAAGGTAGCAACCAAAGGACATTGGTGCCACTGCAACAGCTGGGAGACTAGGACATGGACCACAAAGCATGTGATCCACAGTCAAGTGACTAATCTGATAGACCAAAACACTTCTACACCTGGGGGGTGTTTCACAAAGATTAAGATCGACTTTAAGTTGAACTTAACTATGGCAGGCCGTGCATGCCACTGTTTGCTCTCACCATTTACTGGCATTGGTCTCTCAAAAAACGTACAAATCATGGTCACAAATCTACAGAATTTACATTTTTGATAATTCATTATTGAAGGAAAAAATGTTATCTAAAAACCATAATTGAGAGACCAATGGTGATAGCAACAAGTGGCATGAATGGTCTGCCATAGTTAAGTCCAACTTAAAGTTGATCTTAGTCTTTGTGAAACAGAGCCCTGGAAGGCTACAAACAATATCAGTGATAACAGCAAGTTTTTCTAGATTATTGTCTTATTATTAACAGAGTATTGTAAAAACAAAAATCACAAAGCACCTTGATATTCCCACTCACACTATATATAGTTTATCATTGCTTTGATGATTTGAGGAGGAATAAGAAAGAGAGAAAAGATAGGAAAGAGATAGAGGGATTGCAAAATGTGAATGAGGGATAAGGGAAAAACAGAGAGCAAAAGACTGCAAGAGGAGAGGGGGAGAAAGAGAGATGGGAAACCAAGAGAGTGTGTGAGAGACAGATAGATTGAAAGAGAGAGAGAGAGAGAGAGAGAGAGAGATGGGGAAAGAAAAAAGAAAGGGGGAGGGAGAGGAAGTGTGGGGAGGGCAATGCCACAAAAGGGACGAGCTTGTAATAAACAAATAAAGAAAAGTTTCATGGTGCTAATTTGAAATTTTTGCTAAACTGAAAATGATTTCTACATCGACAGATAAGCTGGGCACAAGCATGTAATCTCAAAATATTAATCAAAGGCTTGAGTTACAAAGTATGGTGACCATAGAACTTAGAAGAAGAAATGTACTCTCTACAAACGCTATCTCAAACAGGATATACACTTACATGTATATACGCTTATTTTAGTCCATGGTGGAGGTTTACACCATGGTTTAGAACATGGTTTAAATCAAACTTTCTAAATTGTGAATTTGGGCCTATATATATATGCCAGGGGCACCGTTTACAAAAATGAACACATACCTGTACAAAATACAATTGTCTTTGAGGATAATGTCTTTTGTTTTCTATGGGTTAGAATTTTCAGTAGAAACATGAACTAAATAAATGAACCTCTACACAAAACAACGTGTCTCCCTTGAGTGGTCTTCAAAAACAAGTTTCACAGTTTATTAATATATTTTCCAAATGGAATGTGGGATGTAGGTGTATGACACTTGTTCCTGCAACAACTGCTCCACACCAATTTCCTACACTGACCCAATCCTTCAATCCTGAAACCAACACTATGCCTAACCCTAACCCCATATCTAACCTAAAACCCATTTGCAACCCTAACCCTAACACTATACCTTTGATGAAATAAAGCCCAGAGCAATAAGCCAGTTCATAGTTGCAGTCTGAGCATGAGCAGATAAAGGTCATTGCAGACCAAATTGTGAAATACACAGAGACAAAATACTGGATACGTGCTCATGAAAGTTATGTAATCATTATTCATTTATGCACAAGCAGTGCACTCCATGATACACAGGTGGAAGTATTCTTTGAAAAGGGGAAACATAGGCTATTTATGTAGCACCTCCATCGCTGTAGGAGTGATTATTTCAAAATGTACAAAGTGGGACCTCTTCATGTTTTGAAGATCTGTGGATATTCGGGTCATGTGGGACACGTGCTAACTGTGAACTGGTCTATTGTCACAGGAGCAAATGTTAGGTCACGGAAACGGGTCTTACTTCAAAGTTTCTTTCCTGTCAGGTTGTTTCTGGATAACCTTTGCCAATGTGTCGTACTCCTGCCTGTTCTTTCTCTCTCTCTTGGCATCTTGAAGCTCTGTCTTGCAAGCACCTATCTGATGGTGGGCATCCTTGATGTTACGTTCTTTATTCATAGGATTGTCATGGAAACAAAAGTTGAACAAGCTTGTTTACAAAAATGTTTGCTCTTGATGTAAGGGGTCCCATTTGCTTGATTGAAAAGCATATCAAAATGCAATTAAACTAGAAATAACAAAAAAACAAGGGAAACGCTCTCGGCAGTCTCGCCAGCATTACGCAATTCGATATGATGAAAAATTGAGGCTGGGACATTGTTTATAGGCAGGGTGGCCCATTAGCAGGCCCCCAAAATGAAATCCTCTGAATATAATCAGCATTTTGAAGTGAATTTTGACTAAGAATCATCAGAAGAATTATTTACTATTATTTGTATCAAGATTGATAACTTTCATGAAATATGAACAAATAACAAAAATTGATTTATTAATTCTCATATTAAGCTGTGAAAAACATAATCCAAGTCTACTGACCTGAAATGACCTTTGCCCTTGACTTTGTGACCTGGAATTTGTGTCATAGGATTTGTGATACTTGATTACCCTTGGGTACAAGTTTCATGGAATTTGAACAAACACTTGAAATTATGCTAAAAATTCAAATCCTTGATGTTGATGCCACAACAGAGTCTAAGTTTGCAGACCTGAAATGGCATTTGACCTTGACTTTGTCACATAAAAGACTAATCACATGATTGGTGACACTTGATAACCCTTATGTTAAAGTTTCATGGAATAGGAATGTATAATTTCAAAATTATGATAACAATTCAAAATCTTAACCTGATGCCAAAACATTGTCTAAGTTTGTTGACCGGAAATGACCTTTGACCTTGACTAAGTGACCTGAAATTCTACTCACATGATTGGGGATACTTGATAACCCCTTAGTCTAAGGTTCATTGAATAATAACTTATACTTTCAAAATTATATTAAAAATTCAAAAACTTAGCCTTGGTTAAGTTTTTGATGTTGACGCCGCCACCGCCGCCGCCACCGGAAAAGCGGCGCCTATGTCTCGGTTTTTGCTACGCAGGCGATGCAGGCGAGACAAAAAACCCAGTGAATAACAAAAACTGCAGATAGTTCCCAAGAAGACAAGGAATTACCAAGGTAAGAACTAAGTACTTAGTCTTACTAAAAAAGACAATAGTCATGTTGCATAAAACATTATAATTAATGCTTTTGTATACACCTTTCTTTTAACCAAAGCTTTGTATAACCTTCAATTTATTCCATTCATATCACAAGTTTAGAACCTCTTATGGTAGTAATACAGAAATAATTTGTATGAATAATTGGGTATTTGAGCAATAAAGTAATACACTTTATAACTCAACTTCATTTAAGGCCTTCCAGATTTTTCTTTCTTCAAATACAGTTACATTACGGATATCTAAACTGGTTCTGAGTTACATTTCTTGAACAAGTCTCTTACCAATTGTTGAGTAGAGCTCTTCATAGTTGGACATCTCTCTGATATTCATTTGATGAATCAACTGTGTTCTTTCCGTGGCAAAGTCTACCTGACATAGCATCATTAGCATCTTCTGGTATGTAACCGTGCTGAAAAATTAAGTTATAAAGTAAAGATTTACACAGATGTGAATCCAACATTGAACCATGAACACACTCATCATCATGAATCACAGGTAGCCCATTATTCATTCTTGCCACTTTTAAATTTAACTTTAATTAAAAATATATATATATCCAACTTGTTGCTTAAAATCTAAGCATTTGTACCCCTTGGCCAGTGCTAGTGTAAACTAGGCCTTGTTAATTGAAAAATCATAGAATCTGCAATCAGTTAGATTAGATCTTGAACAGGTAGGTAGCAGTTAGTTGTAATGGTTTCAGCATCTGTTCTCCATGGGACTGTGTACCTTAATAATAGACAAATAAAGTTCTATGTACCTTTCGGTATCTCAACATATTTCATACATGTACTTTGGAAATCTCGTGGCAAATTGGTCTATTTGGACTAGTTTTCTTCTATTCTTCTTCTTCTTCAGTAGAAGTTCAGGCCACCATGTTATCGATGTGTCTTCGTACTTTTAAAGTTGTTCAAATAAAAGTTCATGTAAAACACAACCACCACCAAGGAAAACTAACCATTCTTCTTTGGTCTGATCTGTGTGACACCATTTCACAAAAGTCTTGAGTAGATTGCTGATTCTCCTGTCATCTCCACCACTCTCTCCTTCAATTAGGAGCCTCTTTCTTATTACCTCTTCTGCATGTATTAAAATAATTCAAACATAAACAATTATGATCCACCCGAATATCATCAAGGACTTTTCTATATGTGAATGATAACTAAATTTTCTCTGGAATGAAGAAAATTCAGCATTCATGCCATGATGTAGCATTTAATAGCAAACATGTGAATTAAAATACTCTATCAAAATAAATTTTCTCACCAATAGCGGCACTAATATACTTTGTGTGCAATAATTTTTTTAAAGACACCCCTTATTAAATATTTGTAGTAGGCTAGGCCTATTGGTTATATAGATTATATTACTAGGGACACTGATTTTCCGCGATCACGGAAAACGGACGGAATTCACGGAAATGACCATTTGAAACGGAAAATGCAATTCCGAACGGAAAATCGCGGAAAACCCTTTTTTCAAGGAGAAAATCGTAAAACTTACACTATTTTTGTGATTCGTCATTCGTTATGCAGTGAAAAATATCGGGCCTAATATCATGGTTAATAACTCCGAATATTTAGCGATATTCGTCAGATTCTTTGGAGACAGGGCGCTACCATTTTGTTTGACACAAAACTCGATCCTATTATGCCAGCTAGGCGCGCATGCGGCCGCGAAGTGTAAGGCGAGATTGCCGTACACATGCACAGTTCAGCACAATATTAGTAAAGGGGCTGGCGTACACGCCAGCAGTGAGCGGTAGGTGCGGCAAGATTGTACACACGCTGATGTACAGTTCGAAAAAGGGGCTGGCATGTGCGCCTAAAATCGATCGTAAATCGCAAATCTTATGTAAACGGAATTTCAGCTTTTTCATGTGTACAAAGTCTATGGCAAAACAGAATTTCCGTTTTTCAGCCCATCTGAAACGGAATTCCTGATTTTCTGAAACGGAAAAGGCCTTTTTTTGAAACGGAAAATCAGTGTCCCTATATTACATGCGGGGTCATGTGTGATTGATTTACTGAGACTATCCCACGTCTTTCATGAAAAAGCATGCAAAAGTTTCCAGGACTATTCAACTATGTTTTAGTGCGCAGCCCGCGTATGAGGCATGCACATAGAGATCCTATATATAGCTGGCAAAAAGGACGAGAAATTATGCAGCTATGATCTTTCTACACATTCACTTAAACAGGGAGTTATCATTTTTTATATTTGAAAGTCTTATGAAAATATGCCATGTTTATATCTAAGGCTTTTATACACGTTTATTTCCACATTGTAAAATCCTCGAAGGGATTGGTAATCTGCCACGGCAGGCAAGCCATAGTCAGAAGTGTATTCTCTAGTTTTCAGACCTATATCAATTTCGAGATAAATTCTATCTTCAAATGTGTAAACTGAATAGTTTAAAACATGTGTTTTGACGTTTGAAATGTTGAAGTTTTGTCATTTCAATATTGTGCTGACGCCTAAAACATTGGACAAAATTTTCATAACACTGTATTTTTACTAAGAATAATATAAGGGTGTATTTTTATAAACTATCAAATGAAAATATCCGGGGGGTACCCATTTAAAAAACAAAGCTGATTCACCGGTTATGAAATGAAATACTCACAATTATAATTTACAAGTAATTCTATGGTATAATCTATTCAAATATTGAAGTGTATTGCATCTCTTGTTCCCTGGTGCCATTTTCAATCTTTTTTAGTCCTAATTTAGTTAAATAATTGCAGTTTTCCTAAAATTACTTTATTTTGAATCCGGTGGAATTGCGACTAAGGCTATGTCTTGGCTCCTCTTCTCACCGATAGTATCGATTTCACAAGATGTCTAGCTAGTAAGCTCTTTGTGAAACAGTTTAGGAAGATCGGAGACATCTCCGTAGTTGGCGGATAAAGTTATGACTGTCCTGTCGTTGGTTTCGAGAAACGGGCCCCACCGCCCCAGGACGACAAACTTATTTGTCAGCCATACTGTCACAAAACAATCTTGAATGAATTCTTTGTACATCAAATAACAGGGATCTAGGAGTTTCGTAGTAAAATAGTATAAAACAAATAATGCATGTTTTCATTCGTTCATTATACGATCTATCCGCCCTTGCTGAGGCTGAGTGTATCTATCGCACAAAGCCGTTAGGCCGAATGCTATAAGCCGATACGATAGATACACACAGCCTCAACTCAAGTGCGTAACTGCGTAAAGATCATATAAGTAACACATGCGCATGCATCACTAGACTAGTAAGCCTAATAGTAGTATTGCTTCTTTAAACTTGCGAAATAAATTGAATTGAATTGAATTGAATTGAAATTTGTAAAAAAACTTTGAAACCCCACGGCCCAGCCCACGTCCACTCACTGTACAACTACTGAACTAGATCTAGTCTAGGTCTACAATTACAAAATCACAGAAATTCTCTCAAAATCTGCACTGTCTTTATAGTGACAAGTGATGAAACCTAGATATCAATAAAATAAAAATCAATTCAACTCCCCAATTTAAAATAAAAATACGTTGCGTTGAATGAAACATAAAATTGTAATTCTATTTCCCTTCCTTATAATATAGATCTAGATCTATAGGCCTAGACCTAAAAACAAAAAAAAACGTGAAATCCTTAGTGTGGGACAACGCAAAATAAGAACGGAAGAAGAATTCCTGAATTTTGACCCAAACATGACAACTTATTTTATCAATAACAGCCTGTGTGATCTTATAATATTACAAACTTGTAACACACACAAACACACACAATGATAATAATTCTATGATTTGATATTGGGGGAAAATTTATTAGGTGGACTCACCGTCTGTCGCCATCATGAATAAATGAATAGTTTAGTTCGTTGCCAATTTGAGAATCAGTAAATTTGTAATGGGCGACACCTAGCACCGCACCAGTGGACTAGAGATCGAGAGACAGCGCCCGAGAGAGCTGCTGCCGTGCTGGTGGTCGAGGGGGGGGTTGTGAGAAGATAATTTGAATTAGATTTAAAATAAAAATAATAAAAGCGAAAAGGAGTGCAAGTTTGAAAGCAAGATAATACTCAACCCCAACTACATGGCGTGCTTACAGAGAGCTAGCGAGTATCGCAATAAAATTCCCACGGCCATACATGCATCGATCACATGCACCCATCAATTATTGTGAACTTATGACAAGAGATAAAATCATGTAACAACCTTTTTGGAAATCCCAAGTCTTTTAGTCATACGTCCGTTCCTCCCATATTACAGTAGCTGGTAGCAGTGCCAAAGATAAGGCTGATCGAGTCATTGATCCTAATTTCAGTCAGTGTTCATGTACCAATTAGGTAACAACCAGCCATACAGTAATCCTGCAGACCCCTCCCCATATGGGGACATTGGTCACCTCTATGTTCGTCGGCCAGGTGTGGAAAAGCAGCGCCGTAGCCAGAGTTTGATGTTGGGGGCACATACATGTAATTGATCGACGTCCTGGGGAGGGGTCTATGAGGAAGTGTGTATGATCTTGGAAATTTTGTTTTGGGGCACGTGCCCCCTGTGCCCCTGGCTACGTGCCTGTGGAAAAGCAAATTCTTCATTTTAATCCATCTAAAGCCTGTGGGCTTGGTGAAATCCAGTGGAAACAGTCCCTGGTTACACCTATCGCCATCCCATCCCCCATGCGCACAGAGATATAAACACTTTTTTTTATATAAATAGTATTGTACGGCCCTATGAGGCAGACCTGAACTTCCAAAAGGTGCTCTCAAGTAGCCTTTCCGAGCAAGAATTTCCTAGACTTCGACATTCAAATATTGGCGACAGGGAGGGATTTTGTTTGTTTATTTTTTGTGTATCTAACTTAAAGCCCGTCTGCACTAGTTTGGCCAGAAGGGATTAGACCACCCTGCTGGTCACTGACAAGTGGTTATCTCATCAACTCAGCTCTCAATTAACATAAGAAAAAGAGGATTATGGGCCTGGGGGACCAACGGGCACCGCTTAGGCATTGTTTTCTATATAGAGGGAGCAAGTAGCTACAAGTAGTGCAGTGGCGGCAAATCTCATCAGTGTACAGTCATGAATGGAAGTTCAATTATGATTTATGATAGAACCAATTTTTTTTAATTATAGGATCTTTTTGTTTTTGTTGCTGGATATTGTTAATTTTGCTAATTCCTATAAGTATACGCACTTTCACCAAAATAATATATCAAGGAATGCATATTCATAATAATTATGATTATGTAAAAGCCTATAAAAATTGATGCAACCACAGATTGTTTTTTTAATTAATTTTAAAATCTAAAATGAGATAATATAAGAATGTTAAGACAGTACTTGGCTTTATGACGAAGAAAACAATAATTTATAGGCGAAGACCAAGTTTGGGAAAATTTCCGGGAAATAAATGTAACCCCGAATTATCTATCGTGGGCTGCCATATCTCGCCCAAGAAGTGCTGGGAACTAAGAAAGTTTACATGTTTCTCTGGGGCGGCGGAGCATCTAAAGTGGGGGGGGGGCACCAACAAAATAGGGCACTTTCTGAAAAAAGGGTATCTAACAAAGGAAAACCTTTAAGCGAATATATACAATTTTAAGACATTGGTATAGTATACACCTACATTGTGATTAATACATTATCAGGAATGATTTCAATATCATTTCTCGCTTTACTCATGGTCCAACATACCTCAGTTCGGGTGTGAAGGTCTGAATATTAATTTGCGAGCGAGAAACTGATTGATGAATGTGAGATCTTATAAAGAGGGAAACAACAATCCTTGTGGGGTTTTAAAGGCAAAGTCCACTCCAAAAATAACTTACTTTCAATAGAAGCAGAAAAATCAGACAAAAATGAATCAAAAAAAAAGTTTGAGCAAAATCGGATAACTAATAAGAAAGTCATGAATTTTTAATGACATGAAAAACTTTGAAAATCACAAGACAAATTGGCAACTCACTCATGAGTCTGTGACGTCATGTCCTCACTATCCACTAATTATTTTCTTTATATTGATGATATAAATTTCCTATTTTCTCCATAAGAATCTTATTTCTTCACACCAGCATCCAGGTTAGATTGATAGTAGTATGTTTTTGTGTGGATGCACTTATATAGAGTAATTTTTTTCCAGTTGAATCATGAAAAATGTAAATTTTGATAAGCTATTTATATAAAAATCAATAATTATGAATATACAATATTCAGAAAATAGTATCAATTCTTCAAATTTCTTAAAAGATTTTGTGAAATGTCATGCACGCAATATGATGATACAAATCATATAACCTGGGCAAAGGCATGGGAAATCAAGTTTTGGGGATAAAGGGAAATTGATGGGATTAAACTATATAAAGCAATTGATAAATAGTGAGGACACGACGTCACAAACTGAAAAACATATTGGCAATTTGTGTTGTTGTTCAATAGTTTTACATACTTTCAAAAATTCATAACTTTCTTTTGATTGGTTTGTCTGATTTTTCTGCTTCTATTGAAAGTAAGTTATTTTTGGAGTGGACTTGGCCTTTAAGCACAATCTCGTCGTGAAAGACTGAAAAGACCTTTAATAACATCAACTGTAAATGCGAGTCGGAGCGTATAGGGAGCGAGCTCTGTGGGAAATTCAAGAAAAATTCACTGTTAATTAGTCGCTTTAAATTAGGGGAATATGTTATGGAGAAAGGAAAAGGAAATGGAGCACATATCAAAGTAAAAAGGGCAATTATCAGAGATGAAAAGGACAATTATTATCAGAAGGGAAGGGGCTCTTATTAAAAAGTAACAGGAGCACTTATCGTGAGGAAAAGGGGCACTTATTAAAAAGGATATAAGGCCACTTATCGGAGGTGAAAAGGGGCACTTATTGCAAAGAGAAAATGGGAATTGTCAAAGTATAAGGGCATCTCTCAGATTTGTATAGGGGCAATTTTTCAGAGTTGAAGGGTGGGGGCACTTATCAGGTTGTGATCGAGGGCCCGGGGCAATTCTCTTGAATTGTCCAAAAGAGTGATGGTTCAATTGATTTTTTATGAATCTGCGCAACCTTCATCCTTCACATTTCACATAAATCAGGCCAAATCAAAATATTGCTCTCACTTTCTTGTAACATATTATTACTATAAGAAAAAGTTTAAAATAATTATTTTCTTCATTACACAAAGAATATCAAATTGGCAACGTTGGCTGTTGCATATTTATAAGTAAATCGTAGTTTCCCCTCCGTTGATTGGATGTGGCAGCGCGCTACAATTATAATAGCACGTGTATTTCGTACAAAACATACAAATGTGCACTGCATGCATATTAGTACTGGTGAAGACTGTACATACCGTAATTATATGCGCTGCGTACTGTACTTGCGTGGCGCGACGAGGGACGACGTACGCGACGCGATCGCGGAAAAGGCCAGCTGAACGGTAACACTAACAGGTTTTTCACAGAGAAGTCATATTGGACACCCCTGCCCTGTTTGGTGTAAAAATCATACTCTTGCGATGTCTAAGAAAGTGAAATTAATGAATGGTGCAATGGAGCCACAAGTCGACGACGGTTTATCGGGACAGCAGCTGTTTGGTAGTGGTGATGGCCTTACATACAAGTGAGTAATGTAATTCTCGAAAAACATGTTGTTTAGAATGTTCAGTACGGGAATCAATGACGGATGGAACAATGCAATGTAGGCCTACATGTACAAAATACTACAAATACAATAGGCCTACTCAATAGGCATGCACATGTAGATCTAGGCCTAGATCTATGTCTAAACAGTCTCGTCTAACAGTAACACTAGAGTCTACAGTGTAACCAAATATACAAATGCATATCGACAAATTAGATAGAACTAGAAGGGTCCAATTTCCTATTTAGTTGGATCTAACATTTAGATCTACTAGACCTACTAGTCTAGATTCTAGTCTTGAAGTTGACAAAATTTTCAATGATAAAAAAAAAATGTGTCACTGCATGCCGAACAATTATTGACAAGGACAATTTTTTTTAAAGGGGTAGTCCTGGTATTAAGTTGGTTTTAATAGAACTTAGAAGCAGACAAGTGAGAGAAACGGGTCAGTGAAAGTTTGAGCAAATTCCGATTGAAAACAAGATTAAGAAAGCTATGATTCTATGAATTCTTGAAGTTGCGATCAATCAAACACAAATTGGCAACTCTGCTCTAAGAACTTTAGCTTACATTTAGCGCATGCGCAGAACGTTCATCCAATCTCAGCCTCATTTTCATAATTTGGCGCCTAGCCGAGCCGACATGGGCCCTGTAGATTGGCTATCGCTGGCTCCCATAGGCTCTATGTTATAAGACATTAGTGCGAGGAGCTAGCTTGCGATTTTCCGTTTTTGCCGATACCAAAATTATGATATTCCAGTCAAATCTTCTATTTTTACGATTTTTTCAGCATCCTTGAAAATTTAAGTATTTCACTTAAGTTTAAGACTTACTTAAGTAAGTCTTAAGTTTGAAAAATTCTCATTTTCATCATATTTAAGGTACAAACTGGAAATTTATTCTGAAATGTTCGTTGGTTTTTCTATTTTATGTGTGTGCAATTTCGTGTGTGCGTCACCTATGTGTGAAGTGCGTCACCTGTTTAAAGCACGTCATGTCAAAATCTCTGTGGTGTGACGTAATATTTCGTATTGACTTTGCCATTGAACTTAAGTCGCGCTTAAGTCACGCTTAAGTTGCGCTTACGTTAAGTAGGCCCTCTCTCACTTAAATTCGAAACAGCTGGAGCGTATCGGCGTATCAGAGTGCGTAAACTCATTGTACATGGCTCAATGGCAATAGTTCTACGTGCTCTGTGACGTATCCTGCAAGGGCCGCTCCGGCCTCCCATTTGCCCGGCCCTGTACAAAAAAAAAAAAAAATCTTTATTTTCCCTAAAGAAAATTATCAATCATAGTCTCATTCATCCTAGATCTAAATATAATTAATATACACAATTATGCAAGATACATCACAGTGTTGCCAATTTGTATTTGATAGATGGTGACTTCAAAAATTCGTAACTTTCTAATTTTTAATTATTAAAAATTTTTAACTTTCACTGACCTGTCCTTATTTTTCTGCTTTTATTAAAATCAACTTAATAATAATATTAGGGTTGACTTCGCCTTTAAGATGATGAATAAGCAGAAATTACCTAGATCTATTACATGTACATACATGTAGATCTGCAACTTCGGAAGTAGGGTCTAATTTCTGGAATTTATATTAGTTAAAAGTTAAAACCAATGTTTGGAATTTGTGAAATCAAAAATCTGTTTATCTCCCACATGCACAGTTGTTGCCAACTCTACTGCTGGATGCGTCTGAAGTTGCAAGAGTCTACATCTAGACTAACTAGAGTAGTTCGATAGATCTACCCACCTGATGGCTGCGTAGCAGGCAGTTAGATATATGGGTACGCTGTTTGCTGTATGCTCTGAGAGTCTGAGTTCATAAAAATGTGAACCAAACAAAACTTACATTTTTTTAGCACTTGGGATGTTTTAGGTCAAAAATATCCCCTAATATGGTTGAAATTTAAAAATATCTTATGAATTTCTTAATTATTGTACAAAATATGACTTATCAACCTAAAAAATTGATAACAAAACTCAAATTGCCATTCCGGGTATAGCACTGGCAGATAGCGACAGTACTATGGTACCGTATCACCCAGACAACAAAATAGAAACATAATAACATTGAATTAACAGCCTGCCATTGGTGCGCTGCGGCCCCTGAATTAATTTCAATTCTATTTTTTTGTTTGGTTTATCCTTCTTTCATCATCTTTTTCTGTCCTGTGTTTTTTTGTTTTAAATCTCTTTATTTAATCCTTCATTTTGTATTTTATATTTTCTTTCTATCCTTTCATATGTTATCTTTGCTTGAAATTATCTTTTGGTCACCTCTTTCCTTATTTCATTCTTTGGTTTATCCTTTTACCATTTTATAAACTTTATTTCTGTTTTCTCCTTTTTCTGCTTTGATCTTTTCTTCTATCATTCAAATTGTAATTCTTTATTTTCCTCCTTCATCTTTTCTTCCCATCTTTGCTCATGTTATTCTTTGTTTCCATGCTTCTACATGTAGTATCTCCTTTATTTATCTTTAATTCTGCTATTCTTAGTTTTTGTCCTTCTATCCTCTTCTTTTTCTTTCTTTTGGAATCTTCCCTTTCTTACACTCATTTCATCTTTTCTCCTATCATTCTGTATGTGTTTATTTCTTTTTGTCATGTATTCTCATCTTAGAAGATTTTTTGCACTGGAATCAATAGCAAATTGTGACATCGTGTTTGAGATCTCTGTTGCATTCATGCATATTTAGAAACCATGAATCATGCTTAATCATGATTCAAAACACACCTTTTTCTGTGTTTCAAAGTGGCGTTCACAATCATTAAATTTAAGACCAGCTAAAAATAGTTTGAGTGCAACTATGTTTTAAAGGGAGTGCAGCATGACGAGACTACGTATCTTTCTCGTGGCCTGACTCGGCCAATCGGGTATAATACGACTACGGAAGACGCGACCGCAGCAATCACGTGCGTGCAACATACGCGAAACCGAAGTGTGAGGAGAACTTCAGTCTGTTTCGCAAACGCTGACCATGTAGAGATTAAGTTGCTGACTACCGTTAATCAAGTCCATTCGTTTACATGCAGTTGTCCAAAAGAAGACGTAGATGGCGTTAACCAGTATGTGCCAAGCTACCAACCGTGATTCTGGGCTGAAAAATTTATGTGTAAAATTGTATCCTAGGTCTACTTACGTAGAGTCTATTTAATTTCGAAAAAACTCTTAAAAGGCATCGTTTAACAATGTCAAATCTGAGATGCATGGCCCTACGTGTTATCAGTGTCTGTGATATGGTGTAATAATGAACCCCTGAAAAATTTGCGCTTCAAAATGATAATGAAATGCCTCAAAAAAGTAAAAATCTTTGAGGACCGGTTTCACCTTACTCATTTTCCCCAATAAACTGTAGTGTTATGAAAACCGTTAGGAAAACGCAAAATTTGATTTCGATTTCCAATCATAAATATCTTGATAATCAGACAGGCGATCGGCTTGTAAAAGTCATGGGGTTCCTTACTGGCCTAAAGGTTTATAATTATCATTGCAGCATGAGCTAAATCCAGGATTTTGTTTCAGAATCTGAGACAAAGTTACCCAATCCCTTTAACCTATTTGGAAGAAAAGTTTGAGGAAGTAACTAATTTGATCCTTGCTCCTTGTTTGAGTGCTGGGCTGGATGATTTGAAAATGGTGTGTGTGTGTGTGTGCATGTGTGTGCTTGTGTGGGAGTGTCTTATTGTGCATCGTACAATTCGAGGGATTGCCGATAGCTAAAAGGTATTTGCCAATGGAGGCGCTAAATTACTTTGGATGTGACATCTCCTTCTGGTTGTGACATCTTTACTTCTGGATTGGTTTTTCTATCAGCTGAATGCGGTGGTAAAAAATGGGTCTGATACGCTATTGAAAAGTGCTATAAATGTTGATTTGAATTTTACAGTTTCCCATCAGTATGGGGTTCTGTTGCAAAGTAGCCTTAGTTTGGTGAGCGGAAAATAAGAGTAGAAATCTAATGAAGTATCCGTAGATGTCAAGTAGGGCTGTGCATAACCGTGTAATGAGGTACTCAGTACACTCCCAGCCTCGCCCGCGAATACTTGAATACTCGGACGCCATGTTTTTTTGAATTTTTTGAATTTTTTGAATTTTTTTGAATTTTTTGAATTTTTGAATTTTGAATTTTTTTTTTTTGCCAACACCATACTACGAACAGTACGAAGGTTCGTCTGTGAAAACCCCCACGATTTTACTTCAAGTTGCTGTTGAAAGCGCCTATTTGTGCTTTTGAATTTTTGACAAATAATTGAAACAATGTTATTTTTAAAACTAAAGATGACAGGCAAATATTCCTCTGAGTCCAAACAGAAATCCGGAGATTTGGTCCCAGTTTCTGAGTGGTGAGTTGACAGTGACACCCTGTGTATGATTGAGCTGGGAAACATTTTTACCCACGGGACCATGCCGGTGCTCTTCTGGCATGAGTGACCGTCGGCCTGGAGAGTGCCAGGTGAACGGGAAAAAAAAAAAAAAAAATGGCGGCCGAGTATTCGAGTACGAGAAATCGTACTCGAGTAGCTGTCAACAGTGCGAGTATTCGAGTATTCGACTTCTCGTCGCAGCCTTAAAGGGCCCATGACATCGGAATACAAGTGTATTCCTGTTGTTGTGCAGTCCTGCATACATCTCATATTTTGATATGTAAACTTCTGAATTTGTTTCATAGATTTTGAAATATTCTGAAATATTTGTTTTTCAAACTTGCTAAGCTCCACCCCAAAAACCTCCAGATCTCATTCCCCTTGTGACATCATCTGTCAGTCATCAATGAGCTAACTTGAGAAAGTGGCGTGTAACTCTGCCAAAGTTGACCACCTGTTACAATACCACAAACAATAGCAACATATAAGTTGCTATGTCAGACATGTCAGACTAAACTAATATTCTAGAATAGACAATGGTATGTAATTTCCCCCAGCTTAGCACATGTTCATAATAGAATTGCATGCTTCCATACATATGTACAATACATCATCATCTCCTTTGTCTTCCTGGTGATGCTACAGCATGTCTGACATAGCAACTTGTATGTTGCTATTGTATTACGTATTGTAACAGGTGGTTGGCTTCGGCAAAGATACATACCACTTTCTCAAGTTGGCTCATTGATGACTGACAGATGATGTCACAAGGGGAATGAGATCTGGAGGTTTTGGGGTGGAGCTTAGCAAGTTTGAAAAACACATATTTCAAAAAATATTTTAAAATCTATGAAACAAATTCAGAAGTTTACATATCAAAATATGAGGTGTATGCAGGACTGCACAACAACAGGAATACACTTGTATTTCGATGTCATGGGCCCTTTAATGTCAAGTGGCATCCTTCCTGATGCAAGACTGACAAATTCCAATCTCTGTTAACCATTGCATGGCATGCCTCTCTCTGTCAAAAACTTACAAAGTTGGGGGGAACAGTCACTTTCTGAAAATGCTTGTTGTCAGAACAGTCTATCAGGACGGATGAAATGATTAGAAAATATCAGCGAAACTTTATGAATTTCTTCTTATACATGAAGCTGTAGTTGTAGGTCTACTCTTTTTATGATAGAAGGCATTAAGATGTTTTGAGTGTGCATGTGTCACTTTTTCAATCATAAATAAATTATTTGTATTTCGTATGTTTGTTATATATGAGACTCTGACAGAGGAAAAGCATGTCTATATTTTGTAGTGAATTTTGCTAATGCATCATTGTAATTCAGGGTATTCTACATGGTGGTCTACATAAAGATACTGCAAAAACACCTACAAAAGTTCACTAATTGATAGCACTTTGACCCTCTACTGGGCTGTCTTTTCAAGAAAGTTGAAATCTGATTCCATGAAAATGATTTTAATTTTCAACCTTTTTTTGTATTTGCAGTGACTTCTTAATCCTCCCTGGGTACATTGATTTCACATCAGATCAAGTGGTAAGTTACATTTTAAATTTAAATGATTATAATTGAAAGGGTTTAAAAACCAATCGTGTCCTCCAGTCTGCGTTGATATATACAGAAATATACAACATCTGTGTAGGTGAAATAAGTGTAATATGACAAATAATGCATTTGGTTATTTTTGTTGTGTTTTGTTTTGTTTTTGTATTTTGTTTTTTAATGAAGGAAGTATTAAACATTGTATAAATTGTGAATCTTTTCTTCATATTTTTCAAATTGTTATAGTCATACTCAAGAGAAACAAAGGTTGAAATAGGCCCTATCGCTTTACTAATATTTGGATTCTGGAGGATGTTTATCATGCCTGTTTTTGTTTGTATGGTTTTTGCCCAGATTTTAACTGGCTTTTGATTTTTGCAGGTTTTTTTAATAGAAATCATAAAATTAAAGCAACTTGCAGCCTTGTCATTGGCTTACAAAAGAATTCCAACTCATTTCATCAGAGATTTTGGACTTGAATTGCCCCTTTAGATTAGAATTGAGTGTTCTACTTTTCTCTTTGTTACAGTGAATATGGATTATGGATGATTTAAAATCAGTGACCTTTGAAACGTAGGATTCATAGTTTTTCACACAAACTATACTTGTTGATGATATTATTATGTCCTTGGGCTTTCCACGGTTCCACCTATGGGATGCATAAGTTGATGCATACTCACGCCTTTTCCATAAATTTGCATTCAGCTGTCAGCTGTACCTGTATATGGGTGGGAGGAAGTCAAGGGATATTGATTGTGGAGAGAGAGAGAAGGGGTAGTTTTTTTTTTTTTTGGGGGTAAGGAGGAAGGGATCATAATGGGGATGAAAAAGAGGGAAGAATATAATATGATAAATGTTTGAGTTCACAACTTCACATCACACTTCAATGTTGAAAGAGTGAGAAGGGGCAGGGTTGGGGAGAGAACAAATTATTGTTATAGGTGCTTCACCAGGTCCAGGATGCAAGGATAAACTTGTTGTTGTGGCCTTGCCTGTTGCATCAATATCTTCACATCCAATAGATTCAGCTGGCAGCTTGCAAGACTGTAAAAATAGAATCATATTATCTTACATGAAGTTGACATTTAATTTTTTTTTGGCTTGGACTAGTTATAAGTGAAACAACAGTGTTCAGAGATTTCATCTCAACATATTGAAATTCATTTTATTTTGAACAATGTGTTGTTTGTTTATTAAATGGCATTTTGAGAGTATTAAGGAGGAATTGTCCACAGCTCTTGTATATTTGTTTGCTGTTATATAGGAACTGTAACTTCTAACAAATATACATCAACATTTTATTTGGAATGATCATGAATGCTCAGTGACATGTAAAAAGGCATTGGGGCTCATGGTGGTTTTCCATGAACTACTGAGATTGCCCAAGTTAGTCTCCAAGAAGCCACCAGAAAATTGCTTCTTTGGGACAATATTTTGTTTTTAAAAAGAGTTGTCTGAGATTAAAAAATAAAATAAAAATAGATACACATTAATATTATGAAACAATTCCACATTTGACCCTGGGCCAGGCTAGGAATTACTTTTTTTTTATGGGGGCTACTTTTCAAAAAACCAAGAGGCTACTTTAAGAAAAGTGGGGGCTACTTTTTAAAGCCATATTGTAAGCTGTAACAATAAGTTGTTTTTTCCTCAGCCATACTGCTAGCGACCAAATTGGTACGTAATATGTTATTTAGTCTTTTTTTTCTGTCCCGAATTTTTATCATGGACAATCGATGCAATCCCATTTTTAAAAATGTAATTCCGTTTGAAATTGTGTTATTTATAACTTAAAACCATTAAATGTGAGTGAATATTTGTACTGTTGTCCCATTTTACTGATGTATTTGTTACAACGAAACATGGAAAGTCGTGGCCGTTTTTTTTTTTCCCCTATAGGCCTAGACTCTAATTTCTAATGGCAAAGATTTCATTTCGTAGACAGAAATTGATGCGATCAATGTCTGACAACGGCATCTACTATAATAATATAATTTAATTAAACCGTTGTGAGAAAATTTCTGAGGTATAGGAACATCCTTTATATATTTATTTACGGGTTTTTTATAACAAAATTCAATTTCTGTCTACGAAACTAGTTTTATACGGGAAAAATCTGGCATTGATTTATTGCATGTTTCGTTATAACAAATATATCGGTATGTTGGACAACTGTAAATATTCACCCAAATTTACTGGTTTTAAGTTATATAAACTTATAAATAACACAATTTTAAACGAAATCACATTTTTTTAATGGGATTGCATTGTCGATAACATTTTAGGTCAGAAAAAATACTAAATACTACATATTACGTACCAATTTGGTCGCTAGCAGTTCAGCACTGACGGACAGTAGTCGCAACTACCTATTTGCCTCATGCATGTATATGTGGGTACTGGGTATGATACGGTACTTTGTATGATATACAATGTACATGTAGCAGACACAAGCGCACGTTAGCAGCTAGTTGACGACACGTGCACGGCCAAGCATGCATTATATTATTGCCAGTATAGTACTCAGATCGTTCGATCGTGCAAGCTAGCTAAGCAGTGCGATGCGATGCGTCATTGATCGGCAAGCTTGTGTCCGTCGGGGCTCGGTGCGCGGGCGGGCGGACGGGCGGGCGGGCGGGCGGGCGGGCGGGCAGGCGTCCAGAATCAGTAGCGAAAATCATACGGGGGCGACTCTTCTTAGAATGGTCGCCCCTTCAAGTACGGTTTTCAGGATTTTGGGGGGCGATTTCGAGACTCACGGGGCAAAGTCCCCTGCCGCCCCCGTGTATTTCCGACCTTGCCCTGAGCCCCTACATTGTAGCTGCCCCCCAAAAAAATAAAGAAATGAAAACATAGACATGACAAGAAATGATGAAATGAATATGATAGGACCTATTAAAAAAGGAATAAATAACAAATCTAATTAATCAATTATGCAACTTCAAGAGCACAGAATCTGAACTTCACTTGGTTTGGATTTTATATGAAGATTAACAACAAATGTTTGCCTATATTTCATACATGATGTGCTATATGTTCATTATGCAAATGTATCACAATTTTCATAACTTATGTGGATTTCAACATTAATACGTGAAGATGGATTGCCAGCAATAGATCACTCTATTTTAGATGCTGGGCAGACCATCAACAAAGTGATTCAGTTTAGATGGATACACGGATTACATACATGTACACATGTTATCTACATGTACATGTAGAAGCCATGTTTGTAACCTAATTGAAGCCTAAATGTGTAGCCTACATAATGTACATGTCACATAATGCAATGATGCATATACTTGTATACTATATATTATTAAATAACCAGAAGCCATATCATAAACCTAAATATAAATTTAGCTTTTTACCACCACATTGCAGGTTTTCATGCTTTATGGCTTTCTCATGATAAAGGTGTACATTTGCTATGGTTGTCTACATTTTGCTGTGGAGGAAAAGATCCTCATTGTACATTGCAATGTGCACTGGTTGAAATTTCACAAGTGCTAAGTGAATTGTCCAAAGAAGACAGCAGGAGGTACTTAATTAATTTATATGCATTATGTTTAATTCAATTAGTACTGGGCCTTTTACTTTCCATTAGACCATCACTTTGATCTGTTCCATCCATGTACTCCCCTCCTCTCTCTCTCTCTCTCTCTCTCTCTCTCTTTCTCTCTTTCTTTCTGTCTCCCTCTCTTACTCTATTTCTCTGTCTGTCTGTCTCTTTCTATCTCTTACTCACATCGCTTTCTTTACCTTTTACTCTCTCCTCCCCTCTCTCTCTCTCCCCTCCTCTCTGTCCCTCCTCTCTGTCCCTCCTCTCTCTCCTTCCTCTCTCTCCCTCTCCTCTCCCCTCCTCTGTCTCCCTCTCCTCTCCCCTCCTCTCCCCTCCTCTCCCCTCCTCTCCCCTCCTCTCCCCTCCTCTCCCCTCCTCTCCCCTCCTCTCTCCCTCTTTCTTTCTCTCTTGCTGATGCAACTGAAGTCAGTGATGCTAAAAGCTACAGTAGCCTAAAAGCTAGTAAGTACAGTGTAGGAATCTTGAAGTGTGTCGACTTTCGCTGGCAGGTTATGTGAAACAACAGTTACTGCTCAAGTGAGATAGCCAGAGCATAACTTAGCATTCTCATCTCCATGTGGGATGTTTACTTCTAGCCAGACAGGCTAACATACATGTAGCCTGTGTTCACCCAAAACGTTTCATTCTGCATGTTTGGGGTGTAGTGTTCTTCAATTTTGCAGTTTAATTATGGCTTTGTTTGTGCATTAGTCAAATACATACATGTATGTATGAATTGGTATTCTACATGTAGAATATCTTGACTATCCAATTTTACATTGACATTTAAAATTGAGAGATAGCCTGTAAAACCTGATGAGGGTTAATCAATTTCAATATCAAATTAATTTGATTTGTGGCACATATCCTATTTATCTGATGTTGCTGCATGCATGAATGGGGAAGTCCACCCTGATATTAAGTTGGTTTTAATAAAAGCAAAAAAATGAGACAAACATATTAGTGAATTTTTACTATTCTTATCATCAGTGAAACACAAATTGGCAACACCGTGATGTATCTTGTGAGCTGCTTTCCAATTTGCTCTGTACAAAAAATTTCATAAACTTTAATTTTCTTAGGTATTGATGACAGAGTAGATTTGTTTCATACAGGGGTTGTATAAAACATATTTGCAAATCATATTTAGGGTGATTGTATGATTGAACATTTTCATATTAAAGGGAAACTATACATTTTTGAAGTTCTTAGTACAGGGAAAATAGGAGCGGAGCTCGCAAGATACAGGTGTACATCACAGAGATGCCAATTTGTGTTTGATTGATTGTACCTTTGAAAATTCATAACTTTCTTATTTTTAATATGTATGTATTTGCTCGAACCTTCACTGACCTGTTCCTCTCATCTTTCTGCTTCTATTAAAACAAAACTATATCAGGGTGGACATCCCCTTTAAAGTGTATGGAGCTGAGCTTGTAGTTTTATTTTTTTCTTCTTCCAAGTGTGCTCATTATTTTCCAATTATCTTTCCGTCAGTTCATGTTCCACTTCTCCTGTCAAATTTCTCATATTGAACTGGCTCAGTTTTGTTTTTTTGTTTTTGTTTTTGTTTTTGTTTTTGTTTTTTTTTGGGGGAGATACCGACTGTCATATTTTCACTTCACTTTTGCAAACCAAAGCGAGTATAGTTTTGCACTCTTCTCTTCAGATATACATCTCAAATATGTGCTTATCTTTTGATGCTCCAAGATTTTTTCATCAAATATATAGGGCGAGGGTGGCCATTGAGTTTAGGTTAGGTTTAGGGTAAGGGTTATGATTAGGTATGTGTATAGTGATTGGTCACGGTTGAAGATAGATATTCATTAATGTAGGATACTGTTCGTGAAGCAATGGTCACTGGAGCGTATGTCGTACAACCCATCTCTTTGCTTCCATCTCGGCATATCGCTTCAAACTTGTGGGCATGGGATGTTGTTTTCATGCAATGTACTGTACCCTGCAATAAATTCATTATAATTTGCGGGGTTCTGTTCGAATTTGTTTCTGTTACATTCAGTGATTGACAGCAGTAATAAGATTGATGATTCCTATCGTTTTTTCCCCCTCTTTCTCTCTCTCTCTCTCTCTTTCTCTCTCTCATTATAGGATTTGCAATCCCAGCTGACAAAGGACATCACCTTGAAGGCTCCATTGGTGTCGTCTCCTATGGATACCGTCACAGAGTCCTCCATGGCGATCGCAATGGCAGTGAGTCTTGCCTCCTAATCACTTTACCTCCTATGATATCATCCACGGAAATGCATTACTGTTATTATCTGTTTTGCCCTCCATGTTGAAGGATGAGGATGGATGGGAATTGAATTGAATTCTTGATAATTGTATTAGATATCTAAGGGCACTCAGAATAAAAAAAGTAGCAAATTGCATACAAAATCTTACGATTAAGAAGAAAAACAAATGCTAAAAATTGAGACAAACTGCTAAGTATATTACATGTAGTAAAATTAATGACATACAGTGTATGTAGGTTTTTAGAGATTCTTTTAAACCACACCTTCTTGACCACTACAATAAAGTATTTTGTTGTTGTTGATTATTTTGGTTATTTAATGGGAATAAACACTCCCTTGAATTTAAACAGATGTTGATTTTAATATTTAGAATTTGTCTAGTATTAGATTTTTGTACCGCATTGCCTGAAACACTTGAAATTTTTTAACTGAGCTGAAGTATTTGTGATAGAATGAAAAACCTTAAGAGTCTTTTCATTAGTAAAAGTATTTGATACGGGTAATTGCATCGCTTTGTTCTTGCAAGTTCTTTTTATATATTACAAATCAAAATACTGCATTCTATAAATGATATCTCATCTCTCTAGATTTTGCTCATAAAGTGCCCTGCTTTGACAAGCTTTGTCTTGTTTGTATAGAATCTTAAAAGCACACATATGAAAACAAAATTTTCTTTATAGTTGATGAACTCCCAACGTATGGATTTTTCTTCTCTTAATGTTTTTTTCCTCTTTAATTCATAGTCATTGTAGCAGACTGTGTACCATTGTTGTTTTTATTTTTAGAATAATGCAGAGAATGATACTCTAAATCTTTTCTTCTCCAATCCACATGGATGGTGTTGCCATTAGCAACCATTCTGATGCAGTTTCCTGGTTTTCATAAAATTTTAATCTTATAAAAAGCAAAGTCTATTTAGTCACTCACGATCCAGCTAACACATCTTAACATCTACAACAAGGAGAGAGAAAGAGAGAGAGGGGGAGAAAGAAAGAGAGGGGAGAAAAGAAAGAGAGGGAGGGAGAAAGAAAGAGAGAGAGGGAGGAAAGAAAGAGAGAGGGGAGGGAGAAAGAAAGAGAGAGAGAGAGGGGGGTGGAGAGAGAGAGAGAGAGAGAGAGGGGAGGGGAGAAAGAAAGAGAGAGAGAGAATAGGAGGGATGAGGTAGATGAAGAGAAAGGGAGAGAGTGATGTAGAGAGAGGGGGTGGGGTGCAGGGACAGAAAGAGATGGGGGGAGAGAGAGAGAGATTGTGGGATACAGATAGAGACTGGCTGAAGGAGAGAAAGATAGAAGTGTAATATAGAAATGTAATATACATGTAGAAATGTTCATGAGCCTGTACATACCGGTAAACATTTGTAGCTCTCAGCAGACGGTGACAAAATTAAAGAGTTTGACAAAAAAATAATTTGATAAATATTTTGAGAGATAGAGAGAGAGGGTGAGGGTGGGGGGTAGAGGAAGGACTGTGTGGTGGAAGGAAAGAGTGGTGCAATGCTGCTGACTTTGTTAGGGGAAAATGAAATTCAATTTATACATTCATTGGCAAACAAGACCAGCTCAATTCAGTATTATGTTCAGTAGGCAGCAAGGTGATTCGCAGACCATGTACAGTGCATGCATCAGTACAAAGCACCATATGCGTATACATGTACATGTAGGCTTAGCGGAGCACCTTCATGTATACTAGCTAGTGAAATCATGTGCAAAGATATGAAACTAATATTTCTAATGATATGTAGAGTTAGTGGATGACTGATGTGCAGGGACCTGCAGTCATTGTGTATTTATAGAAGCTCTTAATTGCTGAGTACTTTTGCAAAAGAAGCTGGACAAGAATGATGGCTTTTGGCGGTGTGATTTTTCCTTAACGTATTGTACACACTGTACATGTAGACTGTGCCTACTGTGCCTATTGTGCCTATACAGTATGTGCAGATGGATAAGCAATAACAGTTTTATTGAATTCATTTGTCTGGAAATTTATTGTAAAAAACTTAACAAGAGTGTAATAATTCCTGATTCAATTCCTATTGATAATGACTTGTGCTTCTTTTTAATATTATCACATACATGTCCAACATGCAGATGGTTTAATTTTCATTTGATTATCCAATCTTGCACTTTCAATACATGCACTTGTACATGTTGTCTGAAACGGCACACATGTACTACATACTGTTCTAAGTCTCCCTTTATTCTTTGGACATGTAGTATGCATTATACACTGTACTTGAATAGGAACATGCTTTTGTATAAATTGTCTAATTTTAGAAGGAACAGGAAGTTGGATCTCTTAAAATACAAACAATACATCACTCATTCTGCCAAACCACTGCATGTACAACCACTCTAAACAGGCAGATTTATGGCCAGTTGGGGTGATTTAATTTAATTTCAATTTTCAGTCTGGTGTTGGTCTTGTGGGTGTGACTTAGGTATCAATTATATACAGCCCAATACATGGTATCTACAATGTAGTCCCATAAGTGCAGATACAGTGCATGTCGTTTTGCCTTTGATAATATGTGGTTTTGAGAAAAAGAAATGTTGTAATACACAGGTACCGGTATACTTACATGAAGATTTGCTCTTTAGTACTTGTATGCATATTTTTCTATCATGAATGCAACTAAACTGTCAGTTTTTACCTTTAAAACATTTTGTCCTTTAAAACATTTTGTCCTTTAAAACATTTTGTCCCTATTCTTTCTTGTATCTCCCCATTCCATATCGTACTTCAGTTATGTGGAGGCATTGGGATCATCCATCATAACTGTACTCCAGAGTTCCAAGCAAATGAAGTCAGAAAAGTGAAGGTGAGTATTGGGAGGGAGGGAGGGAGGGAGGGAGGGAGGGAGGAGGGAGGGAGGGAGGGAGGGAGGGAGGGAGGGAGGGGGAGGGAGGGAGGGGGGGAGGGAGGGGGGGAGGGAGGGAGGAGGGAGGGGGCGGAGGGAGGGGGAGGGAGGGGAGAGAGGGGGGGGGAGGGAGGGGAGGGAGGGGGGTGGAAAGGGAGGGAGGGAGGGAGGGAGAACAAGCTAAAGAAAGCACAGAAATGTATTCAAATTAGGATATTATTTCTTCTGTGAACACCGTCATTCTGCATATTTCTTTCGAGTGTATTAACATTAGGAGATAAAGCATTCCATGCCCATAGTAATGAAGGATTTAATTCTATCATTCCAAATATTGATGTTTGTCAGGTGACATTCCCCATTAACTCTTTGTTTGTTGTATTGCCTCGTAAATTGTTGAAGAATTAATAATATTGTCTCCTTCTCTCTCTCTCTCTCTCTCTGAACTATATATCTCATCTTTTTTTTCTCTGTCTCTCTCTCTGTCTCTCTGTCTCTCTCTCTGTCTCTCTCTCTCTGTCTCTCTCCTGTCTTCCACTTTTTCTCTATCTCTCCCTCTCACCCCCTCTCCCTCCCTCTCCCTCCCCTTTCTCTCCCTCTCCCTCCCCTTTCTCTCCCTCTCCTTTCTACCCATCTTCCTTCTTGTACATGTATCTTTCTCTCCTTTTCTTTACTCTTCAATAATTCCAGAAATATGAGCAAGGATTCATCATGGATCCTGTCGTGCTAGGTCCTAATGATACTGTGGGTGATGTCTTTGGCTCAAAGGCAAAGCATGGCTTTTCAGGTAACATTCAAATAATCACTGCTCATCTACATGTAATTGTATTAGAGCTTTCTGAACAGAATTACATTCATTCCTGTAAGAAAGTAGATGTATAGTGTATGGTTGTTTATGTATATTACTTGCTTTTGCTTGGTTTCATCTTGTCATCATCACGACTCATAAGTTTATCCCTTTATAGGTTGTACGGTACTTGCTCCTGCAACAGTTGCTCTGGGCCAATTTCCTACACACACCAAATTCTTAACTTCAACACTGGACCCAACACTATACCAAACCCTAACTCTAACCCTTAACCTAACCTAAACCCCACTCACAACCCTAACCCTACCCCTATACCTTTGACAAAGTAAAGCCCGGAGCAATTGTCGCAAGGGTCAAAGTTATATATTTGTTTTATTGCCTACTATGTGACCGATAAAATAGCAACTTAACCCTGTTAGGATAGTTCAAATATTATACCGTATAGGAATACATACTTTTAATTTTCTCTTTCACCAGTGAAAGGAAATATTACACACCTGTATGTTGTACAGCACAGTCTAGGGTTGCTTGTTCACAATATTTATTTATTTAAAACTGTTTACAAAAAATGATTCGCTGCCAGTTGGCCGAATTGCAGATCCTTTTACAATGATAACTGAATGAAGGGGATACAGTGTAAACAGATATGAAAGTATTACAATTACAATAGCAGTATCGACACATTGGAAAATTGCAATTCATCAACAATTATGTTGCCAAACAGATGCAATATTCATTGAAGAATTAATGTAGATGAGTAGTAGTTAGAATAAGTAATTTCAGAAACAAAACTTTACTTTTGTCTGTGGTTAATGTAATATGTGAAGTATGATGTGCAATAGTTATCCACATGTAAGCCAATAAGTTCATTTATCATGCTTGTATTCCTTGTAACATAATTTATACAGACCTTGCAATGAGTATTAGCAAATTAGTTTTCATTAATTAGACAGCTGCATGTACTGTGCATGGATAACAAAGGAATTGGGACAGTGAGTATCACCATGGAGATTGAAAGCATGCATTGCATAAATTGCTGGATGATTCTCAATAGGCCATTTTCGTAATGGTAACCAAATTAATGCATACGTCTTTGTTAATTGCCTCAATACGAATAATTTAATTCATCTGTTACAAATAATTGTATTTCAATAGTCAGAATGAAACCTGCATACATTAGTTGTTGTCAGGTAGGACAAACATAGCTTGCCCTACCTAACAACACGTAATATATATACATTTTGCGTTCTAACTATTGAAATACAATTATTCATTACGGGGGTATAAAATATTTATATTGAGGCACTTCTAAAATATGTATGCATTAAATAAGGTTGCATTACGAAAATGGTCTATTGGAATGGAGATTGAAAGCATGCATTGCCTAAATTCCTAGATGAGTTCTCACTTTATCCTCAGTGGGCAGATGCTGCATTCGTTTCCGTTTCATGTGACATCCACCCCAACATTCTAGTATAATTGGCATACTCATTGTTTTCCTTCACTCCTCAAATATAGGACTAGAACTTATCAGTTCCCTAGGTGCTTACTGACCACCTGGGGGTGTTTCACAAAGCCTTTTTTTAATGACAAATGACAAACATCTGTGACAAATCTGCTGATAACCAATCGGAAGCAAGGATTTCAGTAGCTTATAACAAAAACTGTCATTTGTCACTGATGACAAGTTTTGTGAAACGGGGCCCAAAACTCCTGCTTGGCAACTCAAAAGCCCCCCACCCACCCCAGCTTGCCCAGGCGACAACTGCTTTCACCCCCCCCCCCTTCACTAGAGAATAATATTCTATTTCATTTAAGAAAAAAAACACATCAGCTTAAATGAAACCTCACCCCAAGATAAAAATTTATTCATTGTGAGAGGTTTATTGTATTCTTGCCCGTTCATCTACAAGATTTCCCATCAAAGTATATGAGAGAGTTTCTCAGCACAACATAGGCAATCACCATTTTCTTGACAACTGATGTACTATGTGAAGTCCTTTATCAAGTAAATTATTCAAATTTTATGGATGCTTCCTTCCCACTGTGTACTGTAATGAAGTATTTCATTCACCTGCTATTAAACATTGCATGTACATGTATTTGCTTAATTTATAAGAATGGAATTGTAAAGTACCTGTACATTACCCTATATATGTTATATCACATTTATTTAATGTTTTTGTGAAATATGTTCCAATCTCTTTTATGATGTGATTTTAGCATCCATATCTTTCAATGGATGTAGTCTAGTTTGTTTTAAGATATAATATCTCATGTGCGGTTTATTATTTCTGAAACATGTTTCTTTCTATTAAATTAATGATGAGGTTTTAGCATTCACATCTAATATTGAGACAGGTACCTGCATGTTTTTTTTCTTGTTTATAATTCTTCTTTTCAATTAGAGGTACACCTGTATATGTAGGTATCACTTTAGTAATTCAAACCGGATGTTAGATCAGCACATTATTATATAGTCTGTACAAATGTAAACTTTTATCCCAGTCACTGTTGACAAAGTTTGTTGACACCATATGAATTGATGTTTAATGGGCTGAACATGTAGTAATTGCTTAAAGCCCAAGTCCACTCCGATTTTCAAAAATTATAACATGTTGTAAATAAATCAAAGGTTAAAACTGCCAAATATCACGGGCGTACTTCAATCAGGTGATTTTTAAGAGCGATTTTTGTTTCGGGTATTTCGAGCAAAACATTTATATTGCTGTATGGATGTGACGTATGCTCCTCACAACGAAAGTGCCAGCGGTATACATTCTGACAATAGGCTATTTTCGTAATGTAACCAAATTTAATGCATACATCTTTGTGAAGTGCCTCTATACAAACTATTTCATTCACCTGATAAGAATAATAGTGTTTCATTATTCTTATCAGGTGAATGAAATAGTTTGTATCGAGGCACTTCACAAAGACGTATGCATTAAATTTGGTTACATTACGAATCTGTGTTGTGAGGACCCTACGTCACAACCGACTCGATCATTAACTTGTTTTTTGCTCATTAAAAAAAATTATTAAAAATAAATCTAAGCACCATTTTCCAAAACTAAGTTATATTTGCGCTTTTTAGATTTTTGTCTATCTAATCAGCTCAACTTTTCAGTGGAGTGGACTTGTACTTTAATACTGCAGAAAGCTGGCTTTTAATGTATTGTTTATTCTTTCTTTTTTAAAGTTCCTCCTGTATTGTAATATTTGCATTAGATTTCTTTTTTATTTTATTTTTGTTGACTATTTACATTGGCTGCTTCCTTGTGTTTCTAGGAATCCCGGTTTCTCAAGATTTGCCACACAAGATCCTCGGTATAGCCCATAGATTGTTGTGTTGATCACTTTGATCATTTCTAATCCCCTTTTAATACCTACTTTGTGAGATTTTTACCTTCCTTTTCGATGGGTGACATCCCATTGCTCCAATGTACTATGAGTCCTTCACTTTTTCATGTTGGCCACATGGTTATGTTTAGGTAAAGGTTACACAGAACCTTTCCAATAAACCATTTCAAAATGTATTCAATTTTTGTACATGTTTACCTAGTGACGAGCTATTACATTCACCTGTTATATATCATTGTGTCTCAATAGTCAGAATGCATATTGCATACTTCAGTTGTTGCTAGGTCAGACAAGCGTTACAGCGTGCCCTGCCTACCAACACGTTTTGTATGACATTCTGACTATTGAAATACAATTATTTGTAATGGGTGAATAAAACGATTCATAACAAGGCAATAAACAAAGATGAAGGCATTTAATTTGATTACATTATGAAAATGGCCTATTGGGACCCTAACAGGACAAGCATTCCACATTTTGTGGTTTGGCTCAGTAGCTTTTGATTTCAGAGCCAGATCCATGAAGAGAAAGTGCACACATTTTTTGCACATATTGTGTCCATTTTTGTTCCATGACCACATTACATTTAATGCCAGACATTTTAAAGAGGAAAAGAAGCTTTAAAATCCCATGTTGAGAGGTTCAAGATCATTGTTTTTCTTTTATCAAAGTTGGCCATTTTATCCACTTGACAAAATTCCAATGCATGTAAATTGTTTTCATACTTTGCATTTTATTAGAACGATGGACCATTAAAAGAAGAATATTATTGTTGCCAATTTGAAGAACAATATGTTGTCGATTTAGCTCTAAAAATGCCTGCCTTGAAAGGGCTGACAGAGCACAACTTAGAAATAATTGTGCAGGACCAATGGTTCATAGGACCAATGGGATGTTATTTTTTTTCTCTTAATTCCAGGATTGTGTGATAACTTTTTTTTTGTGAGTGTGTCTTCTTCATTCATAAGCCACTGACTACCTCATATCATGCTTCAGCAGCTTCACACCAACGATATGAAAGATAATCCCAAGTACTGTAATAGACCTTTTTCGTACTGTATTGTAATCAAATTTAATGCATAAATCATGGTTAAGTGCCATGTTACAAATTATTTCATTCACCCGTTACAAATAATTGTATTTCAATATTCAGAATGCGCATTGCATACCTTAATTGTTGCTAGGTAGGACAAACATTATGGCTTGTCCTACTTAACAACATCTAATGTATGCAATTTGCATTTTGACTTTTGACATACAATTATTTGTAACGGGTGAATGAAATAATTTGTTACGCACTTAACAAAGATTTGTGCATTGAATTTGATTGCATTACAAAAATAGCCTATTATGAATGTAGACATGGGAATTCATGCTTGATCTTTCAAGACCCCTATAAAAAATCTTGGTTGGAACCTTAACATACTAGTAGGTCATTGAATTCTGATGATGATGGACAGGATTAACCCTTTTGTTACTGCAGTCTCAAGACACCATTGAATTCATTCTTGGTATTAATTCATTCTTGGTATTTTTGTGTGTTGGTATCGATTGGGAATTTTTGGGATGTTGAAGGTTCTGTGTAACGTTGTGTGCTGATGTGAGTTTTTGATGTGTATTATCATCCCACAGAACTACATGTACATTCCACATCGAAGGGGAAGAAGAGAAGGGGGAGGAGAGAGAAATCATGCAATGCATATTCTTGAGGGAAAAAAAGATGCTGGTATGTCAACAATATTTTGCCATTTCATTGTGATGGAAAAAAAAACACCAACACATACAACAACAAAACGAAAAACACCTATGAATACAAGTACACAGTATGATTTACGAGAGAAAAGTGCTATGAACCCCCTTCCCTCCTCTTTAGCTTAGACAAAATGGTTGCCTCTTTGAGAGCAGAATACATTACTTTTGTTACGGTACTCAAGGTTGACTGATTTTTTAGAAATGGCAAGTTTATTTTTTATCTCAGACACAATGCACAGGCACGGGTACATGGTACATGCACATATTTGCCAGCATATACTCTGTGAGCTATAGAGTGTACCAACAATTTTCCTACATTTCCTACATTTGAAGAATGTATTATTATTCAGTATTGTCAGCACATACTCCAGGCTCCTTTTCAACAATACTCTTGTCTTTATGCATCTGTTGGGATCCTTAAATGTTCTCATCTTTAGGGTCTGACAATTTTTACCAGTCAGAAATTCCACAAAAGTCAAACCGAAATTGAAAACTGTATGAATTTATGACAACAAGAATGGCATCGATTGCTATTAGAAGGGGTTCTAGGTTTTGACATTTTGAGAGGGACTTTGCAGCGAGTACATGGAGGGAACTTCATGTATAAAGCAAAACTCTGGTGCTTGATCTTTCAAGACCCTTAAAAAAAAAATCTTGGTTGGAACCTTTACATAGGTCATTGAATTCTGATAATGATGATGAATTAGTTTCTTCTAACTTTCAAACAATATTTTTTAGGGTTAGTGATTGCACATTTTGCACCAACTAATTATATTTTCATATCACATAAAAAAAAAAATGAAATCACTCACATTTTAAAAGATTATCGTGGCTCATTTCATTTCATTTGAGCTGAAAATGGAGAATGCGAATATATAAAGAAAATCTAATTCATTTTTAGTCATAAGGTCGATAATTATTGTTCTACAAATGTGTAGGTTTTTTGTTCTTTTCTTTTTTAATTATGGGGTTGTTTTGTTATTTCTTGTTGATTTGCTGTGATTTTGGTGTATTAATTTCATGTACATGTATCTACTATCTATATGTAAGCATTAATATAGTCAATATAATAAATATAGTACCTAAAATGTATGTATTTATAAGCCACAGCTACATGTACTTACTAATTGAAGCATAAACGGTATGGATATTGTGGTCAAATCTATTAGAATTTAGAGTTTTGCAGAGTGAAAACAAAATTTATTCTAAAAAATATATTGAAAATGCCTTTATTATCTATATCAAATATTAATGCTTGTTATTAAAATGCTGGCAATCCAACTGGGTACTTATATCATTTCAGCTCTTGCTGTGAAGCTAATTTAACAAAAAATATGATTTATTCAAACATGTATTTTAAAGGAGCTTGATTTTATAACATATTAGGGTGTAATAACACACTTGATAATATGAAAGATGAAGATTGTGAAATTTGTTTTATTGCTACCTGCATAAATGAGAGGACTGTTATTCAGGGTTCAGGAATGGCATTGGTACACACGGAGGGTAAAAGAAGCTATCAATATCCGTCTCAATCCCAATAATTTCAACAGAGACAACGGGATCGATATCCCCAAATTTTGGATGCGTACGATACGCTGCCATGACACTCCCCGACCAGCCGGCCCGCACCGGTTGATCCCAACCAGCAGGCGGGCCGAGGCCCGTTGATTGGTTGAGCACCGTGTGCTTCGGCCAATAGGCCTTGTCCGTTATTGTTCCAATTATTGATCGAATTAATTGACTATACATTGCGAGACAAACAAATTTCACTAGCGATATTATTTTTGACACATAAAACTTGTTTAAAAAAATCATATCCTGGACGCAATTCACCAACAGGAGTGATCATGTATGGGACAAGGCGTGGCATTGTACTTGTAGTAGACTATTAAATTGTTCCCCCTTTCCTTATTGCTCAATTACTGTTAGTACACTTTTCTGTGTAATTCTTTTATTATATACATGGATTTATATATCCCATAGCAGTTCACAGTATTCTTAAGGTCTAAGTAAATCAATTTTTCTTCCTCAGATAGCCACCTATTATTCTTATTTTTTACTCCTACATAGTTCAAGAAAATAGAAATGTATATGAAACTAAGTGGTTGATGTGATAAAAATGACTAAATTCAACTCAAATTGCCACTTTGTACATGAAAATTGTGATTATTAATTTCACACTGCATTGCCAATATAGAGACTCTAGTGATTACATAAGATCAAAGTGGTCTTATTCATGAATGGCACAGTGTACTGGATTGGAACAGGGCTAACAAAATTCTGTGGTTTTGCTCTTTCTGTTCATATTCAATATGCAATTCCTAGAATTCTAGATCAAAATATGTTTTTTTTAAACTTCATTGGAAGGAGATATCTGTTAAACACTAATGGATTACCGGTATGTGAGAATGAAGTTATATCTACATGTGTATCAGTTCTAGACTTCATATGCATATGCTTTTATCTGAAGTTGGTTGGAGAGGGTTTTTTTGCTGTATCTTTTGAAGTGTGTATTTCTAATGAGTGCTGTGCCGATAAAACATTTTTTTAGGTGAAGGGTCGCAAATTGAATAATAATTTTAAAAATAATTAGCTTTCTCATTCCCTGGTCAATTGAAAAAGTAAGTAAATTTAGTTTGCATGCCCTTGTGTAAGCTTTCATCCAGTACATAACATGTAATTTAAAAAAAAAATCATATGCCAACCAATTCTATTTTCATAGTAATGGGGGAATGCTATGAAATATGTTTACAATTATTGCTAATGATATTCATGTACACACTACATTTCATCTCTTAGTTAATTAGTTATCTATTTAATTTATTTATACATGTAGGTAAGGTTTCATTTTTAATATATTAATGATAAATAATGAGACATCAGTATATTATTTAAATGTAGCATAATTTAGTCTTGCATGATATTTGTGGTTCATGGAGTAGAGAAAACTGATTATAAAGTGCATTGGTAGGATAACTGAAATATTCGAAATTAAACCTTATGAAAATGAAAGAAATATGCATGATTTTACATAGGAGAATGAAAGAGTGCTATGTATAGGGCATGGTAGTTTATAGTCGGTATGTAGCAATTTTAGACATAGACTAACAGTTAGAAACAACAATGATAGCTTTAATGATGCAACAGGACGTTATCCCCATTAATCCCCAGGATTATTAGATAGTTAACGATCTAGGATAATTACCAACCAGTATACAAATAATTCATGTTTGTTTAATAGTGCATTAGTGAGTATGCACTGCATGCAGGTTAAGTCACAGTCGGAGAATGAACAAGGCATATCACTAATGTAAAAGCTTCAAAACATTAATTATTTGTTTTAAAAAACGGGTCTACAATATGAATATAAAGTCCGGAAATAAGCAAAAAAAAATTGGATTGAAATTACAAGAATCGTGCAATCATGGGGGCTGCCATTTGCATTGAATAAGATCACAGAACATAAGCTCAGCCAAACAATGTAATGCACGTCTCAGTGTGTGCATCAGTCCTTGCCATTTGAAACTACCTCTGGTACGTACATTTTATCGCGCCTCTAATTTTGTATGCTGTGCGTTATCACTTTTAGCCGTAGGTTATCACTTTTTGATGGCAACTTCATTGCACGGTAGGAAAGAATGATGCACGGCCACGTAGTGTCATCTGACCAATTGGATATTTATTTATATATTCTGGAACCTGTTTATGATAACTTTAATTAGTGTCCCTTCATTGATCATTACAATCTAACAAATACTGCATGTATAATAACCGCTAGGACAATTAACCGTGTGGTATAGTGGTAATGGTCCTAAATGGGTAGTTGTCCTAAATCGTTAGTTGTCCTAGGGAGTCCTCAATAGTAAGTGTCTCAGGGAGTAATCTTCCAGAGGTCATAGTTGTTTGATACGCCACTGCACCATCCTGCAAAATCTCTCTTCTCCTACTTTGAATATCAGTGTATCTGTTTCATAATTTTTTCTTCTAGGCATACCCATCACAGACACTGGAAGACTGGGTGGTAAACTCTTAGGGATCGTCACGGCTCGCGATATTGACTTCTTGAAACCAGAAAGTTACGTGAAGCCGCTCAGTACTGCCATGACCTGTAGAGAGGATCTGGTGGTTGCTCCAGCCAATGTAACTCTGAAGCAAGCTAATGACCTTCTGCAGAAAGCCAAGAAAGGTAACGTGTAATTAGTATGCCAAAGGATACAGCCCTTGTCATGGCAGCAGACGTGGTCCAGCTGCACATCAAAGAGTGTAGATGGGACCATAACCAAGTTACGAACATACGTCGTAGTACAGAGAAAAGTGAAGAAAAGAAAAAAAGGAGAGAAATTGTGAATTATCTTTTACTAACAAAATGTTAACGCTTAATGAGGGGATTATAGAGGACTACGAGAGATAGAATGTTATTGTTTTCTATTGCATGGTAATTGCTAGGCTGTGGCAAATGTAATGTTTTACTCAAGTACCTTTATTACTGTCAATTATCTTCCCATGAGAATCTACTTAAATTAATTGAGTGATAGTTTGCCTTTTACAAAATATGTCCACTTACAAGAACCTGGTTGAATGTTGATGTTTTGAATGGTTTTGTCATGATCCTCTTTGCCTCTCTCAGGCAAGCTGCCCATTGTAAACGAGAAGGATGAGCTGGTCTCGCTCATCTCCCGTACGGATCTCAAGAAACACAGGGAGTTCCCTCTAGCCTCCAAAGACCCCAGGAAGCAACTGCTGTGTGGGGCTGCTATCGGTACCAGGGAAGAGGACAAGCACAGACTAGACCTTCTGGTCCAGGCTGGCGTAGATGTAGTCATACTGGTGAGTGGTGATGTTTAAATAGTCTTTGAGTTGGGCAAATGGCAGGTTAAGCTTACTGGTCCCTCTCTAAGCAATTTTTTTGGACTGAGAAGGAAGATAAGCACAGAGTGGATTTTCTGGTCTAGATGTAGTCATACTGGTGAGTGAGGGTGTTAATAGTTCTTTTAGATGAGGACAAGACTAGGATAAGCCTTCTTTTGTTAATAACTTTCAAAGCAAAGTTCAGAACTATTAATCAATCCAATACTCGAGCTTTTATACATGTACAATTTTGACTTGATAATGCTTAGTGTTTCAAGTGGTGAAGATGTAGTCATACTGGTAATGGACTAGATCTTCTGGTCCAGGCTGGCATAGACACAGTGGTACTGGTGAGTTAGGGTATTAATAGTTTCCTAGGATTAGGACGAGAACTGGTGAACCCTACAGGGCATTTCCAGCTTATAAGTTGTCCAGGATCATTAATCAGTTTAATACTTGAGCTTTTCAAGTGTGCACCTGTGACTTGCCTAGTCCTAATATTCCAGGGGGGTGTTTCACAAAGATCCTAAGTTGAACTTATTTCTAAGTTGGACTTAAAAATTATGGAAAGCCATTAGCATCTTTGAAAATATTTTGTAAAAGGTTTTTTTTAAAGGCATAAAATGTTGATTCAAATCATTTATATTTTCTATTATCAGGGAGATTTCATGTTCTTGATGTGGAATTTATGAAAAGTCTAAAATACTTGAATTTTCGCTTTTGAACATGATTATTTTAAGGCTACTAATGGCTCTCCATAATTTTTAAGTCCAACTTAGAGTTAAGTTCGACTTAGGATCTTTGTGAAACACCCCCCAGGTGGTGAAGATTTGGCCATACAGGTGACTTTGAATTTTGCAGCTCTTTGGGACGAGTACAAGTACGGCAGATTCATTACACATGAAGCATTCCTAGCTTTTTATGTGTAGTCTAGGACCACATAGGACCACAAATCACTCAAAGCCTTTTAAGTAAGCTATTGCAAATTGACGGACATGATGTTACGGACTGTGAAGACTTAGTGATACTGGTGGGTGCATGGGAATGTCGTTAGGAGTGTTACTAGCTTGTTAAGGGTAGTCCTGGATCGGTGATCAATGCAATACCTAAGACTTACAACAATTGGTCCCACTGGGTAAATCAGCATCAGAGCAACTGCCTCTCAGTCAATAACCCAACCTGGACAATGACTACCGGTTCTACAACAAAATAATTTACCCTCTAGAAAAAGCTGTCAAGGGAAATATGTGTGGATAGTAGTAATCCTAGCAGGATGATTGTCCTGTGGTCCATGTGGAGTTAAAAGGTAGAGGGGCAGTGGTTGTCTAGGGATTAGTTGCTCAAGGGGTATTTCTCCAGGTGGATGATTAGTGATTGTATGGATGGTAGTTGTTACTGCATAGTTGTCCAAATGTGTAGTTGTGCTTGGTTGATAATATTGTGGGGTGTTGGTGGGGGAAGCAGTTGTCTGTTTGCATCATTATGGCTCATTCATCCTTGTGTGTATCCTGTATGGCATGAGAAGGTTAGACGTGATCCATTTGTACTGGTCAACATTTGGAATTTATGTTAAAATCCCTGCCCCTTACTTCAATCCTAGATGGATGGAATTCTAGAACAAGAAAATCATAATCGTCTGGTGAGTGTGACGAACATTGCCGTAGACTCGTCCTCTTTCATGAAATGTACAACATTTACTAGTCTACAGACTGCCTCACGAACATCTTCTTCTTAAGAAGATCAATCAATTATCTTTTAATCCTCAGAAATCCTCAGGTTTGTCAGTATGAAAGCATTGAATCTCTCAAAAACAACAAATAACAGAACCATTTTTTTAACCATGATTTGTTATTACTTTTGTTGGGTGGGGATTGAGCAAAGATTAGTTCCAGTTAAGATTCTTAATTTTGTTAAATTGTCTGCTACTAATATCTTATTTCACGCTGCGTATGAAACATGAGAATGACTAGTGACAGTCTCTATGACTTACAGTTGTTGTAATGTTTCATGAAAGGGGGCCTGAGATACACACCACTAACAACTGCTCAACTTGGAAAGCAGCAGCAAGCAACAGCAGCAGCAACAATAGTAGCAGTAGTAGCAGTAGCAGTAGTAGCAGTAGTGGCAGTAGCTGTAGTAGTAGTAGTAGTGGTAGTAGCGGTAGTAGCAATATTAGAAGTAAAGAAGTATAATGACTGACATCAGAAATGGGAAAAGCTTAACTCTCTTTGTAACTTTGAAAACAAATGCTGCCACAAATGCCAGTCGTTTACTGGCCTATCGGGAAAACACTTTTATTACCGAGAGAGTTACCCTGTTTGAATAAAACAAATTAATTAATTTAAAAAAAAAATGAAAAGCCAGTCGTATACCAAATGTATCGACCATGCATCTATTTTTTATTACTGAATTAGAAATATATCTTTTAATGTTGTTCCCATTGAAAATATTTTATTCCTATTTCAGATGAAGAATTTGTTAATTGTTAAGTTGTTTGTAATCTTTAGTTGAACTGAGAATGTACAACAATGTCCCAAGATTTAGGAAAATATAGTTAATTGCAACATTAATATGATGCAGCTGATTAACTTTGTATTTGTAATAAATTTTGCACTGTGCACTGCAAAAAAAAAAGGTATTACACCCTCCCCACCTCCCTTCAAAGTATTTCCAATTCAAATTTGATATTGATTTGATTAGATTTGATTTGGATTTTTAATATTTGCTTCAAAAAATGTAAATATTCATTGTGCAATAAACTATAGAATATACTGGAAGTATATGAATCAAACATTGAATATTTTAAGGTTACAACATATTCTTGCTTTGGAAACAGCAGTCAGTGATAAATTGCTGGGATTACGTATTTTTTTCTTCTCCATAGGTCTGTCCTCATCAGCCCGAGTCAGCCAAATAGCCCACTATTTTGTGACCCGGGAAATTAGCCCGAAGTTACAAATCACGTCTTCATCAGCTCGAAACTCGAGCTCGAGAAATTTGCTCTAGTGTTCGCGCATGCGTAGTGCGAAAATAAATCGCGTCTTGCCTCCAAAAGTGTATTAAAATACCGACCTGCTCCTCGGTCCAGTCAGACATAATATGTATACTACACAATACAACACTAACACATACAACTTAAAATAATCAAACAGAATCCGGATTAACAAAGAATTAACTGGTATATCTTTGATAAAACGATGAATGATTTACTACGATTAATTTAAAATCTGCACGCAATTGTAAACAAGTAACAGTAGTGTATACACACAGATTTTCTAGCTAACGGCACGTGAAGCGTTCGTGCATACAAAAACTAGCGCCAGAAACCGGAAACAGTAGGATATCGTCATGTATGCAGGGATCGAGAAATCTTCCTGAATATTCGGGCTAGTGAAGACGGACCACAAATAGCGGGCTATTTTGCAAACTAGCCCAAGATATCTTGGGAAGATTTCCAGAGCAAACACCCGCTACTATTTCGTGATCTGGCTAATTTCCTGGATCAGAAATACTAGTAGCGGGCTATTTGGCCAACTCGGGCTGATGAAGATCATATGAATACTAGTATGACATGCTCATTGCATAGAATAGGTCTAAAGCAGAATGTTTATGGCATTAATCTGTATGGCTCTCATGTGCACTAACAATGATTAGCACTCTTGTAAAGCTTGTGGGCTAGAGAATATGTACTAAAGATTAGGCGGTAGATGTGCACTTTAATAACTGTGCACTAGCATGGCTTACTAATCTGGAATGGTTGTGCATGTGACTGACGACTTCATTCAAGAGCTGTGACATTAATGAGCAGTCTAGTCGGAATGATTATTAAACTTGCAAAGCAAGGAAGCACAGACATGGGAGAGTTGACAGCGACTACCACGATGCCAGAATTCAAATATTTTGAAGACATGTAATATGTTTTTTTTTTTGGGGGGAAGAATGCGAGCACACAAAAGAACTCTGACTAGAGTAGATAGTATAATATGGCACATGGTACAGTGTTATGCTTATAAGAACTATTTTGACTTATTTTTCACTCATTCATTTTGTTTGAAGCTTTAGGTTAATTTTATGATTGCCCTGCCCCTGATAGTAATTGGAATAATTAAGCACACACACACAATGTGTGCACTATCTCCACTATCTTGGAGCATGCTGTACCATGTGTGTTTCATAAATATGCATGCAGGGCAATGGCAAAAGCTTGCACATGTATTTTATGGTATCTTATCGGGTCTCCATTTCACATATCAAATCATACTTCCCTTTCATTAATTCCCTTTTCTTTCTTGTTGATTCGGTAAAGGGCTGATCGCTCCGAATGTGGAAACTATTCATCTTGCCCATAGCCGTCTTTAATAAATTGATAAATTAGTATAAAGGCCTCATTCAGACGGTGCCGAGTCGGTGATGCACAGTTTCCACATTCAATATAGTCTGCCGTGTATCCAATAGAACACAGCTGGCCTGTGTAGTGAAAGCCATTTAGTAACCTTTATGCACTGCAATATCTGTATTTTGACTTGTATATCTTAAAGCATCATATTTATTGGTTCAATTTAATTTTTTCTGCAAAGAGTTTTACCATTCATTTTTAGTTGAGATTATAAACTTCCTTATAACTTAGGTGGTATTTTAACTTTCACTAGGAGAAAGTTGATGGTCATACCTCCACATTTTTAAAAATTAAAAATGAAAATGAACACTTCAGCATGTGTATTGTTTTGTAATGTTTACTTCTGCATGATACACTGTATCTACTTTGATTTAGAAGAGGATGATAAAATTTAGCTTAATATGTAGTTTATTACAAATATAGCATATAATATGTAGATTTAACATTATTCAGATCTTTATTTGCAATCATACTGGGGCTATTTATCTATGCTTGCAGTTTGCAGAAGTAAAAATCTGCAAGAATAATACAATTTTGCAACAAGGGCTACATAGATTTAATGTTGATGCTGATTTATGTGTATTTTTGTATCTGTATTTGTATCTGTGCAAAGCCATATACATATGATGCATTCAATGTTAGCAATTTAATTAACAATATTGGCAATTATGCAAATATGACATTGAAGAAGAAAAAAAAATCAAAATTGTTACTCCTGTATTAACCAGACAAACTGACACCTCCATTACTTCTATATTTTGTTTGTTTGTTTGTTGCTTCATGACATGATGAAGAAGTTCATTGTTTTAACCAACTTAAAAATGTTAGATAGACTAATCCTTATTTGTATGTGTACTTCTTAATAATCCAACTTAGAGACCCCCACCCCTCCCCCTCCAACAAAGAAAAAACAAACCATGATGATAATAATGATGATAACAAAATAAATCCTCAAATCCTTCTCCAACAGATAACCTAAAGAGAAATACAACTCTACAAGATCTTTAATAGAATGCTAAATGTTAAACTTGTCGGTCAAATGAGAAAATTGAGAATATCCAACTTCCATGATTTCAGTTTCAGTTGCTATCCATGTGTTACCAACAGTACGATGGCCCCAATGAATTGTTAATTATTACTCTATTTACAGGATTCTTCACAAGGGAATTCCAGCTTCCAAGTAAGCATGATCAAGTGCACCAAGGCCAAATATCCAGAGTTACAGGTGGTGGCTGGCAATGGTGAGTGATGGACTGAATGCTAAGAAAGCAAATACAGTTAAACCCGTCTTAGCGGCCACCTCTCTATAGAGGCCACCTGTCTATAGTGGTCACCTATATTGTCTCCCTCTAGGAAGAAACATGTGTTGTAGAACCTCTCTACAAAGGCCACCTGTCTACAGTGGCCAGTTTTCCTGTTTCTCCTGGGTGGCCTTCATAGACAGGTTTGACTGTAAAGTTAAATATGTGTATACATACAACTCAAGGAGACACAAAATAGTGGTCTAAATAGCAGGTGGTCTTCATAATTATACAGGGCTCTCCTGAACATTTGTCTCAATGCTGTTTCAGTTATTTTGGTTATTTTGATTATGAGCCTGCGATTTTGTTTCTTGAAACAACTTTTTTCCTGAAGAAACTACGGATTGGAGGCAAGAAAGGGACCCAATGATAAACATTCGGCGGCAAATTTTATGATGTCAAAGTAGAGCAGAGATGTTAGGGAGAAATATTACTCTTCAAGAAAGTGAACATTTTACTGCAACTTTTACTTGTTCAAAGTGTTTTTACCTGCTTAGAGAAAGAAGGATGTATAAAATGTTATGAATTATCACCCTCCTGACTCAGAATATATCCTATTTTATATACCTCACTTTAGAAATCTAGCCATCTGATTGGTCGAAATTGGAGTGATTTTAAGCCAAGCCCCACCCACAGGGAATATCCATTAATTTGTGCCCTCATCCTCCTGCGATCCCCATTGGTTTACGTGATAAAATTGTCTTTGTGCGGCGGACACCATACAGTGTTTTTTTTCTGCGATTACCAAATGATTGAAACTTTCATCATTTTGCTAGCAAAGATTAACGGACAGTGTTTCAGATTTTCTGTGATGTTTTAACCAATCTTTACTCAATAAAACGCTAAGTTAAGAATTCTTGGTAGATTTTTGTTTTAATTCATACGATCGGCATAGAAAAGTCATATTGACTGCTTTAATACTCGAGGACTGGCTCGCGGAAAGTTGATCCGTTGCCATCACCCCTCGGCCCGCCGCCCACCCAGGCACGCCTCAGGATGATGGCAACAGATCTACTTCCCTTGAGCGTATAAAAACAGCCAGTCCTCTCGTAGCAGTCAATACTCTATAATATAATTCGGGGTCCGCTCGCTATTCATAAGGACCGCTATTCATAAAGACCACTATTCATAAGGACCGCTATTCGTAAGGATCGCTATTCATAATTTGAGAAAAGGGTCATTATTCATAAGGACTGCTATTCATAATCGAAGAAGATGGTCACTATTCATAATATGAGAAGAGGGTCGCTATTCATAATACAAAATCGGGGTCGTTATTCATAGGGGTCCCTATTCATAATACGAGAAGAGGGTTGCTACCCATTATTATTCTTATTATGAATAGTGACCCTCATTTCGTATTGTGAATAGCGGTCCTTATGAGTAGTGACCCCCAATATAAATTATGAATAGCGACCCCGATTTTGTATTATGAATAGCGGTTCTTATGAGTAATGACCCTCAATGTGAATTGTGAATAGTGACCCCCTTCGCGTTTTATGAATAGCGGTCTTTCACGTATAGGAAGTTACATGTTATGAAGCGGTCCATATGACTTGTGAGGTTACCCCTATAATTCTTTGATTTCCAATGATAGCAAAGGCTTGGCAAATTTTGACTAAGAGTTATTTGTGTTTGTTCGATTTTAGTGGTGACCGTGGCTCAAGCCAAGAATCTGATCCAGGCAGGTGCCGATGCTCTGAGGGTCGGCATGGGCAGTGGCTCAATCTGCATCACACAAGAAGGTAAGGAAAAAGAAAGAGAGAAATGTAGTGAGAGAGAGAGAGAGAAAAAAAAATGATGAGAGAATTTGTCAGCGAGTGGGGAGATAAAAGGAAAGACAGAAAGTTAAAGATAGTGTAAGAGAGAGAGAGAGAGAGAGAGAAGATAGTGTAAGAGAGAGAGGGAGAGAGAGAGAGAGAGGGAGATGGGAAGAAAGGCAGTGAGGCCGGAGACGGAGAGGCCGGTTTACTAACATATTCAAATTTATGCATACTTTGTAAACAAAGGTTGTTCTTGAGGACCTGAAAGCATGCAGGCTTGCCTGACATATAGCAACAAGTAACTATATATGCAGACTGGATTCCAAGTATTGTAATTCATTCATTAATAGCACATTAATGGAATATCTTGGTCACTAGATCTCCAGGAGAGTGTTTCACGAAGACTAAGATTGACTTTTTTAAGTTGGACTTGGCAGGCCGTTCATGCCATTGTTTGCTCTCACCATTATGATCTTTAGATAAAATTTTTTCCTTCAATAATGAATTATCAAAAAATGTAAATTCTGTAGATTTGTGACCAAGATTTGTACGTCCCTATGGGAGAGAGGGATATAAAGAGAGCAGTTTAGCTTTAAGGAATGAACTGTGCAAGCGTTATAAAAGCTGCTCTATGTGAGGAATCTTGAAATCTACAATAGTATGGGCATAGCATGTAACATACTAGCAAGGAATTTCAATTCAAGAAATCAACAAGGAATCGACAAGCAAGGTATCTCTCACCTGTCAATGAAACAGTGGAATTTACATTCAAACACAATGAACTTTACAGCAAATGAATTTTAGACTCCAGTTAAATTTACAACAACTTGGTAAACAGGAAAGAATCCAGGTCACTGGGTTTTGGGCCAACCAAGTGGCAACCCAGTAACCATTTTCGTAATGTAACCAAATTCATGCATATGCCTTTGTGAAGCGCCTCAAACAATATTTAATTCACCTGTTATAAATAAATGTATCTCATAGTCAGAACTTAGTTGTCGCTAGGTAGGACAAACAATGTGGCTTGCCCTACCTTACAGCACGTAATATATGCAATTTGCATTCTGACTATTGAAATACAATTATTCGTAACAGGTGAATGAAATAATTCGTATCAAGGCAAAAAGTATAAATTTGGTTACATTACGAAACTGGCCTATTAAAGGGTAACTAAATTAAAAATTTATGTTGACTTTTATTGATCTGTAATAATGTATACATCACATATCTTTTGACTTTTTGGTGTACATTTATGTCATATATTTTATATCATTTTTATTATTACTTTTGTTCTACCTGCTAAGCTCCATCCAAATGACTTCTGTGACATCATCATGCCAGTCATTCTTCAGTCAGATAAATGAACAAAAGACATTGGTATGTCCCTTCCCATCAACTGACCACCTGTTCATTCAGCATTGCATGTTTTTATAAAATGCCCACTCACAAAATTCAATTAATTTTAAGCAGTTGCTATGTCAGAAATCCCCAAGCAACACCATGGAAAGAAGGGTTTCAATGTGCTATTATATGAAAACATGCAATGCTATTGTGAACAGGTGGTCAGTTGATGGGAAGGGACATACCAATGTCTTTTGTTCATCTAGCTGACTGATGAATGACTAGCATGATGTCACAAAAGTCATTTGCTTTTGGAGGTTTTTAAAACAAAAATAATTTTAAAAATAATATAAAATATATGACATAAATGTACACCAAAAAGTCAAAAGATATGTGATGTATTCATTATTACAGATCAACAAAAGTCAACATGAAATTTTAATTTAGTTACCCTTTAAAGGCAGATAGAAAGAAAGAGGGTTATATATTGGAAGACTGGTAAAAAGTTTGTAACAACCAGCCGGACAAATAAATAGACACACAGATATACACACAGACAGATGAAGAAAATGAAGTGCATGGTGAAAGAGAGGCAGTGGAATATAGAGATAATGAATTGTAATTTGACAAGCGAAAGAGAGAGAGAGATTCATTTTATTTTTGTAGCATCCAGGGTGGTTGTCTCTGTAGTAATAGGGACTTTTAGATTTGCACGATGAGAACGTAGACTGCTACGTGGACATATCCTGTTAATAAGGCAATGTGACGTCCTTTTAAGGCACTGGCAGTGCCCGGCAGTGTGCCTTAAAAGGACGTCACATTGCCTTAAAAGGATGTCCACGTAGCAGTCCACGTTCTCGTTGTGCAAATCTAAAAGTCCCTAATATTTAATATGATGGCCTGAAACCCTTCAAGTAGATATTTGTTGTTGTAAGGTTTAATGCTTGCTATTTATTTAGGTGCAACTGTGAAATGACAAATAGAGACAAATTTAAGAATGAAGATTAGTTGAAAATCTAGTAGGATTAGGTTGTATCGAAAGGGAAAACCAATTTCTGGCTACTGCCCACAAGACCCTTTCTTTGTTGATCGATTTCTATCCTCTTCTCTATCCATATTTGTGGTGTATTTCTTTGACTTCGCTTCTCTCATATTTTGTCTATCTTTGCTCATGTAAATTATTGCTTTGTCAGTTGCGTGGGCTGTGGGTCCTTTAGGCTTTTGATTTGAGATATTTCTGCAGGATAGGTTGGGGATTCTACTTTTCAAAGTCATTTGACAAAATTACTCTCATAGTTTTCATAGTCCTTGTAGATGCACAACAAGGTACAATTTCTTTTAAATATATATAGTACAAATCATGATGTACATGGAAGAAAGTGCGTTTGACTTCTAGCATAGCATTGAAGTGGATGGCAGAAGGGGGAAAGGATGACCAAACATATCATGGAAAGATATGGTGAAGAAAGAAAGCAGTAAGGTTGGTCTAAATACAAGAAGAAGTGGAGGGAGAGAGTGTCATCATGGCACAAATATTAGTAACCCCTCATAAGATGAAAAATGCTGACTTTAATAAAATGATGATGATGATGTTTGCAACAATGGGCATTTTGGTCTTGGTCATGGAATGTTGCTTGTCCAAAAGTGTTTTGCTTTTGTAAAAGTGAAAGAGCCTAGTACTGAACTCCAGTCAGATTAGTGTTTGAGGATATGTTCCTCTGTTGAAAGATTTAAGGGTGTGAAACGGGTGTACAAGAGAAGGTTGTATGTCATAATAGAGGTTGAAAATCATTGGAATTGTAAACTTGTCTTTCATTTAATACGTAAAGTTCTATGGCACATGCTCCAGCAACGAATGCTCCGCAATCATTATCCTACACCAATACCTCAACCCTAGAATAAACATCATCCCTTATCCTAGTCGGAAACTAATACCTGATTGCAACCCTCACCCTACATCTAAGGTGGAATAAGCCTTGGGGGCAATTGCTGCTGAAGCAATTGTCAGTTGTCATGTCACCGTATGAACATTTTTTTTTAGTAATAACATGTAGATGAATAAAAAGGCAGCATAGTCTCCATGTTATATTCCTCATTTTAGAAATGTTGTCTTTGAATCCTTGAAGACCTTTTTTGGAATGAAATTTTCTAAGAATAAACAGTGATTTTCATCTCATTTTTCATTTCATGATGAAAGAATCTTCCTTTTTTTATTGCATGGATCATTTTTGTCTTAATATGGATGCAAGCTGCAATATTGAATGCTAAATTGAAGTGCTTTCTGCCAAAGGCAACAAACTTAGAGGTAGAGACATAGTCCTTTTTATTTCTTTACATGTTGTCACTCAACTTATACATCAGAACCTGTCCTACTAGTCATACCATTGACAGTTTTAGATTAATTTCTTCACTAACTTCTACCGACTAAAACATTCATGTTAATAGATTAATGACATTGTATTGATTCAATGTAGACTAACCCTTCTTTTCATAACTCCCTAATATTTTCCCCTTATCCTTTCTTCAATTGATTTCTTCTTCCTTTTTTAACCAAACGTCTTTTACGCTAACACAATCTTAAACAAATCTGGCACGGAATTCTTCGTTGTGTGACCAGCACGGGCAGCACGAGCTCCTAGTAGTAGGCCCTGTAGGCCGGAGGGTGACTTAACGTCTACCTGTAAGTCTGTTGCCTCCACTACAACGTAGTTGTTGAAGCACCCTCTTGCTTTTTCTGTTTATACATGCTATGTCATGGACGGTGTTGCAATCCAAGCCAAATGCACAGTTTTGGAAAGAGCCAAGAAATGGAGGGAAAATTGAGATTTTGTGAAAATTGTGGATAGATATTATTTCATTGATAAGAAATATAAATATGATGTTGCCAAAAATTAGAAAATTGCATCCAGGGAATGTGACTTCCCGCAGTTCTTTGTCATTTTTTGTCGGTTCAAATAAACCAAATCTACACACTATGATAATCAATTTAGAATGACTTTAAGCTAATAGCAGGCCAGTTTATTCGAATCAAAATTCCTTTAACAGAACTACAGTGAGTGTTAGATTGAAAATGAAACCTTAAATCTAACATACAATAGAAATGGAAAGATTTAAATCCATGCCTTTCAAAGACTGCTAATGATGTTACTGAAAAAGAAAAAAAAAGCTGCTGACCACATTCATAGAACATCTGAAGATTTCCTCAACTAAGTGATTCATTGTGCTATTTTAGGCCATGTCTTCCCTCTATTAGGTTTCAGCATCACTGAAAAAAACAGGGAAGCATTAAGGCTCGCTCACATATGATGCAGTAAATCACCACCAACGTGATAATGAACGGCAAGTGTGCGAAAGAAAGGTCTTGCTTATATTCACAGAAATGTGAAGCGTATTACAATTTTTGTCGTAATAAAAGAAAATCTGCCGTGGTTTACCTTTGCATATCTGATCTGAACGCCACTTTAAAAGAATTTGCAAAATATTCATGTGAAAATAGATGTGTACCAGCGTGTTCACAGCCAGCAAATCCCTCTTTCAGGCCTCTTTTTTTTCTTCAGCACTGAATCTCATCCAAAACCTACCACAAAGTTTGTTCATCGTAAATCCTTACAAAATATGCATCAACTGTGAAAAACCCATTGATTTCTATCTCAAATGAACTTCATTGTCCTCTTAATGTAAATTCTGTTTGTAAGGCTGTACATGTATCTCATACATTGTATATGCTCAGTGCAGAAGGGCATTTCTAATGTAAAATACGATGATTTAATACCCCTGTGGCTCTCGGCAGATGATATTCATTGTGATCAAGGTTTGATCTGCAGTTCTAGTTCATCTAAGACAATGACAAAAATATGCCAAACAACAAAAAAATAATGCTAACTTGAAATGCTGCTTGCTCAAATTTGCAAATACATATATTTTTTTCTTAGTTAAAAAGCACCTGTTGAAATAATGCCGCCTTAAACATTTACATGTAGCAGAGTTTGTGTTAAAAAGTATATACCGGTAATCATAAAAATTAGTGGATGTGTTTTTTTAAACTAAGTTCCAAAACTGTGCATTTGGTTGAAACACTGTATTCCCACAGGTTAGAGGTCAATTGCACAACTTTTTGACCTGATGCTGTGACCCTTTGAAATCCTGATCCTTGTATTCATTCAATACATGCTCACATGTTAGGAAGGAGAGAGTTTTAACTGCTTATATCTGACATATTTTACAAACTGGTTGTACCAAGGTCACATTTTCCTGGTGTTTCATGTAGCATCAGGGGGGTGTTTCACAAAGACTAAGATCGACTTATAAGTTGGAACTTAAGTATAACAAGCCGTTCGTGCCATTGTTTGCTCTCACCATTATGATCTTTAGATAAATTTTTTTTCCTTCAATAATGAATTATCAAAAAATGTAAGTTTTGTAGATTTTTTACCATGATTTGTATGTCCCTTGAGAGACCAATGCCAGTTAATAATGATAGCAAACAATGGCATGAACGGCCTGCTATACTTAAGTCCAACTTAAAGTCGATCTTAGTCTTTGTGAAACACCCCCCTGAATAGCAATTTTTGGTGAGGCTTACAATTTAAACAAAAAATTGATTACAAAACAGTATTTGCTATTAAGTTGTTTCAGGAGCTGTAACAGTTACTATCTATAAGTAAATCTTTACGACATTTAATAGGTGCAAGTCAGAAAAAAATAAGGAGACAAGAACATGATGGAAAGGGGTGGGGGGGAGGGGGGAATTCAAGGGTCATTTAACATCAGGAAGAGTTGTGCAATTTGTAGACAATCAGAGCGTTGCCCCAGTCCATATTAAAGTAGATACATGTCTGTATACAGTTTGCTTGCCACATACCAATTGGAGCTTGCTCACTGCATAAATAATTTATATATTATTTATTATATTACATATAATTTATGTCATGAATTTGTTGAATGTCATTTACACATAATGTATCATGTATTAGAAGCAGTTTTGCATGAATTCTTAGATACTAGATACACACCCCACTGTACATGTATGTATGTCAGCCTTATTTTAATCATAAGCCCATACCTTAATGAATGGGTTTCCAGCTTTTTAAATTGGAGTTTATCCATATTGAACATAAAAGCCTGGATTTTTAATGGAGGTTTAAATTCAAATCAAGGTCTGTCCACTTTTTAACCATGGTTTAATTTTCCTCACTGGACTGAAATAAGTGTATATTTGCGTAAATTTCCAATTTATGGGACACAAGAGTGACAGGACCATGCGCATACTACTGTCTTGGAGATTTGAACCATAGATTAAGATCCTTTGTACAATTACCTATGAGTTGCATGGCCTTACATTTTCATCAGGGTCTGAACCGGCAAGTGTATGGCTATCCTTGGCTTTTTTTATTCCATTTGGCCCTTTTGCCCCTTTTGCAGATTTTCTTACTGCACTTTTATGGCTAAGCTTCATGTTATAAAGTGGTGGAAATTATTGTTTAAAAAAAGTCTTATAATTTGCAGTTCTTCAAGGTTTTTTTCACTTATTTAGTTTTCAAAGTAGATTTTTGTCTTGTACATGTACACATACCGGTACATTCATTTGTTGTTCTGATCATTAAATGCCTTTTGCGAAGTGCATGGCTTATTATTTTTATTTTATTTTTTCTATTTTGCTTTTTTTTATAGAGAAATCATTCTTTACTAACAACAAGAAAAACTGATTAAGAACTTGTATTGATTTATAAAGGGTAATGTGAGAGAGAAAGAAAGAGAGAGAGAGATGGAGAGAATATGAAGAGTGTATATGGAAGTACATTTATAGAACAGAGTGAAAGAAATGTTTAAATGTATGTACTTTCATTTTTTAGTAGCAGTAGTATTGTTTAGAAGTGAGGTGATTTTATTTATTTACATTCATCCTTGTTTATGATTTGCATCTGTGAAATTCACAATAATATTAATTAGACTTCAGTGAAATGAAGAATTATATTAAAGACTTTTGTTATCATTATTCTTTTTTTTTACATGTTTATGATCAATTCTTAATGTACATGTTCCACATTTTGTTTATTCATTTAAACCTTTCCTGAAATTTACTGTTTTGTTCTTTATTTGTTGTTATGGAAAGTAATCATATTATGTCAGCACCATTATTATCTTTATTTTGTTGCATGCTATTGCTAATAAATATGCATGATTTCTTGTATATGTGCTGCAACTTACATTATAAAAGCATCCATTAAAGGGCATATATGCAGAAGAACATGTGTACGTTTGTCTTTTTTACACTCATTAAAACCGAAAGAGATTACGAACCTTGAGATGCATTTGAATAAACAAAATGTATGTCTTTGTACAGTCAAAGTTGGCCCAACCCCTATAATTGTTTAATTAATTTATATGATTTTTTTGCTTGACAGTGTTGCAGTGCTTTTATTGTTTACAGCTGTAATAACCTTTTACACTATGAGTTTTTTTTTGTTTTTTTTGGTTGTTGTAAAATAAATGTTGGCATGTGTATATACATGTATTGTGTACTTACCATGTAGATGCTTAGGGTGAACATAGAGATTGCCTGCTGAGAGTGAGAAGGGCATTAACTCCTTGTAAAAGTGCTGCTTGTCAATGCCCCTGCAGCTCTCAGCAGGCAAAGCAGTAGAAGAACTATATTTTTTTTTACTTGGCAGGCTGATAAATGATTGACTATTGAGTATTTTATTGTTCTCATTCTGCTTTCCAGTAATGGCTGTTGGTCGTCCCCAAGGTACAGCCGTGTACAGAGTAGCCCAGTATGCCAGGAGCTGTGGAGTACCTATCATTGCCGACGGAGGCATCACGACGGTTGGTCACATCACAAAGGCTCTTTCACTGGGAGCTTCATCAGGTGAGTGTTTTTACAGAACTTCTCTCTATTTCATTCCTGAATAAGATTGTAGGTAGTGTATTGCTTTTTGCATCATTTTTCAAACATTTAAATTTGATGTGGATGAGCAATATACCATAAAAAGATTATGTGTGAAAGTTTACAGTCGTAGATTCTGTAGTATTTGTATGATAAATGTTTGTTTGATAATAATTGTTTTACCTGACTGCTAAGAAAGTGTGTGTATGCTTGTAATTGAGCAACCAGGGGACCGACGGCTTTAAGTCCTCTCCTAGGGACTTGGTAATGAGGATTAATGCCTTACTGAAGGGCACAAGCACACTGACTTGGTTTCCAACCCGTTACGGGACCACTACTCTACCACTGAGCCATTGCACCTCCTCCAATAAAAAGAAAAAATGTTGAAAGCTGATCATGGATGCCAGATGAAACATTTGCGATCCTGTATTAAAATCTTTAATTTTGTTCCATTTATAATCAGGCTAACCATTTCTTTTGTAGACCAAAGGAGTCTAGTGCTTCCATGAATCGAATTCCACAGTAATGACAGTAATGACAGGCAGGAACCACCAGAACTCCTGGAGAATTAGGATCATTTCATTCCATTTTTTTTCCTTTTTGCATTTGGCTAATAACATGAATCCTCTCTCCACTTTGTGTTATTTAGTAATGATGGGAAGCCTGCTAGCAGGAACCACTGAGGCTCCTGGAGAATATTTCTTCTCTGATGGCGTCAGACTCAAGAAATACCGCGGCATGGGATCGTTAGATGCCATGGAGAAGAACCAGTCCTCTGCCAAGAGATACTTCAGGTAGGCTACAAAAAAAGGAGATGTGGGCTGAGGGCAGTTTGCCTTCAAAACTCTACAAAGGGATGACATTTTTTAGGCTATGGCCCGACTTCAGGCCCTGATACCTCCCCCATTGAGGCTTCATATTGTACAGTGCATATGGGACTCGAACACTTCTGAGCCTCTTTTCAGGCTCATTGGATGAAAGGAACTGGTATTCCTGTCTATCAAAGAAGTTTGTGAAGATGGAAAGTAGCTCTTGATTATGAAAATTTCTGTATATGGTTTTGAATGCTCAACATTATACTGTTTAAGTTTGAATCATAGTATATTAGGACAAAATTTGATTCAGTTGATATGGGATACAGTGATTGAAATGCTTAATATTCTTATTATAAATGTCATTGTTAATTAATGTTGAGGTGTTGTGGTCCGGTGGATAAGTTTCTGGAATGTGAACCGCAAGGTATAGGTTTCAAATCCCTGTCACAACACTAATGTTATTTAAACATATTTGTGGCTTACACCCATCTACATTTGCTACACTCCTCCCAGGTGAGGTAAATAGGAACTTGGTAGGATTATTCCTAGAAATGTGCTGATAACAGCTGCCTGAGACAAAGCTAGGTTGATAATTTCCACAACTCTTTGGAAGCGCATAGGGACATTATATCATATTGTGTTATGCGCTATACAAGAACGGATTATTATTAATTCTGTGTTCTTCGTTTCAGTGAGCGTGACAAGCTGAAGGTTGCCCAGGGTGTTTCAGGGTCCATCGTCGACAAGGGTTCCATCCACAAGTTTGTGCCATATCTCATTGCGGGAATCCAACATGGCTGCCAAGACATTGGGGCTCTTAGCCTCAGCATTCTAAGGTGAGAGCAGTACACAGATAATACACTAAATTGAAGCAGAAAGGTAGTTGTGATGTGTTTATAATTACATCAGACATCTGTCAGTTAAAGATTTTATTTAATCATTACAGACAGATCACAATTTTGTTGAACTATTTATCATGAAGTATAAAATTAAAGGTATAGACCAGTTTTGGAAACGCCCCCCTCCCAAAAAATGAAATAGAAGCTCTTATTACCAATCATGTGAAAGAATATGTTTTGACTAATACGTGATGATACAAATTTTGCCGGAAACCGCCTACTAATTGATATATTTGGTAAATTATCATATCGATCCGGCCTGGATAGATATCGCGTAGTCCCATATACATCTTTCTGTGTACAGTGCTTGACCACAACTGGTCTATACCTTTAACCAATTATCTTTAGGGATCAGGTGGCTCCTATTGAAATCAGGGAATTCAGTAGTCAGTGGGTTGAAAAGATCTGCTTAATCGAGAGTGGGGGGCTGGAGTTATGTTTTAAAAAATTCGAATTTTGTCTCTGTTCACCCATGTTTACGGTACTGAAGGAAGTGCAGAGGACACTTATTAGCTCTCTCTATCTCTGTAAAATCCTTATTCTTGAGATTGATAATAAAGGGAGAGACAATTCATGTGATCAGATATTTACTCTCTCTCTCCTATCATCCAATCTCTCCCAGAGAAAAGATGTATGCTGGAGAAGTTCGCTTTGAGAGAAGGTCACCTTCAGCTCAAGTAGAGGGCGGTGTTCACAGTCTTCACTCGTAAGTTATCTCTGATTTCTTCTTACAGCTAGGGTATATGTAACTTCCATGAGAATATTTCTATGAAATATCAAACAGGAGGCATATACTGTGTGATTTTATATACTAGTTTCTTTTAAAAATTCAGGAATCAAAATTAAATGAATTGATATCAGCTTTGAGGGGGAAAAAAGGACTTTTAACCAATTATGTGTTCTGTATGCAAATTTTTTTTTTTTTAATGCTTTATCTTGTCACTTCTGTGATGGATTGTCTTGTCTGTATTGAATATTTCTGGGAACAATGGTGAAATGTAGTACTGATAAACTATTTATCTACATTTAAAATTAACCCAACCAATTCCTTCTCTTATTACTTACAGGTTTGAAAAGCGTCTGTACTAAGCAGCCAACGACCAAGGTTAAGCAGACTCCTGCCTCTCATCGCCATCTTCACAATGCGAGGGAGGCTGGAAGCGTCCATTTTGGTTACCCATAGTGCACAGAGGGTGTCTATGTATATGTGAACAATGTGTTTGTTTATCTCAGAGTGATATTGTACTAGCCAAGTCTATTTTGATATACATTATGATATGATATGAAAGATCAATGTCTACTTTTATGACTGTCGCAAACAAAGTACCATGCAATGCAGAAATATAAAGGTAACAACAAACAGTAGAAAAAGATGAAAAATAAGTATTATTTTCACAAGTAAGTGAATTTGCTTTTGTCTGGGCTATAAATGTGCTGGTTCTTGTAGCCTTTGTTAAGATATTGTATAAACAAAATCTGTTCCTTTTATTTTTGTGTCCTCAGACGAAGTTTTGTCTCATCAGACCGCTCTGTATGAACCTTGTGTTGTCTAGAGGTATCATTGTGTAGCTAAAAAGTTCATGGTTATCCACATACATGTATATTCTATGTGGATAATGAACTGCAGTTCATGAGGACATTTTTTCATGGAAATCACTTCTCTTTTTCTTCTGCCTTTTACACCAATTCAGTGTTCTAGGCTTCCTAGACATTTGTCAACCTTTCACCCACGGTTTTATTCTAATTTTATTTCCACTACTTAGTGTCATTTTTTTAGATATGTTGCAATCTACAATGGAATTGTCATATTTGCATTTATATTAATGGCCTAAATTATGGCCCTTCTTATGCATTTGGTGTGAAAGGACAAACAAGAACTCTTTGGTCAATGTGTGATATAGGGTAATTGTTTATTCACATGAGCACTGTTTTTAAGTTTCGGCACATTATACATACATCATTAACTTATTTATTTATTTCAAGTTGGTGCATTCACTACTTATATTGCAAAACAGCACAGGCACGGCATTTTGTCTGCATTAGATGACTTTATTCCTGTGTTTAAAAATGCATGGTTGTGCTTTGGATTGGGGCCAATCGAAAGGGTTTCGTAAATGTAGTTCAATTGCAGAAATTTAGCAATATTGGAAAAGTACGATGAAAAGTGTTGCGTGAAACGTCACCAAAGGTTTCAAAATTGCATGGACTAAATATGAGCATGAAATAATGACCAAAATCACCAAATCCTCATGTTTTCGGATGATTTACGTTGAAACACACAAGTCCGGAGTTCAGTAATTTTAAATATATGTTGGTACAATTTTAATTGTTTACTATCAATATTTTGTTTTCGTGGCAGTCTGGCGATTTATAATCACCATCCTCCCCCGTCTACCCATTGCTTCTGGATTTCCAACTTATTGGTGGTTTTGAGCTGTTAAGTTTAAATTCATATTGTTCACAATATTGCTTTTAGATAAAAAATTACAAATAATTCGATAGAGCCAAAATTACATGGATTTGCTGGAGCTGTTTGACAATATTTTGTTCAGTAGTTCATTAAAACATCTCTGGTTATTAATATTATGGGGTTCTGTGGAAAATGAAAGGTGTGTCAACTTTTAAATTTGGTATTTTTCATACCAGAAGTATGATTCAACTTGATGAATGACAATGTAAGGTTATTGCACATTTCAGGACTGGTAAAAACCATTTGCTTTTTGAAAACCATATTGTTTGCTAACCAGTAACGGTGCTTTACATTCATCAAGTCGAAATTACGGTCAATATCGATATTAAATTTGTGATATCAAACTGAATCATCATCAATTAGATTGATCACATAGGATTATATTTTCTGGTTCTAGTTGATGTGGAGGAAAAAAAAATGTATCAATAAAGAATGGATGTAAAATGTTACAAAAGATTGCTATTAAGTATTTTGCATTTTTTTTTAATTGCTTACATCATTTGATGAATTAAATATAAATCATGTTTATTGATAACTTTGAATGTCAGGTGTTGAGGGCAAGAAATCTATGAACATGTGCCACAAGCCCTCATTTTATTTGAAATTGCATCATTATACGTTATACAAGCTAGTATATGAAATCTTCTCGTGTAAATATGTCTTTCTTGAAAAAAGAGTTATGTCTGATCATGGGTCTTATGGGCAAATATTTTTCTTACTCTCTTTTTTTTTTAGAGCATTGGAAATCTCCAGAATGAAATAGCTCACTATTCCTGTGGTATATTAAAAAATTCATATTATCTTTTGCTGTGCTTGAGGTATCAAATGGAGCCAAAATGAACAAAGGGAAGATTTGCCTCGTGGAAGAACTGCACAAATTATTTTTTTGACAAGTTATTAGTAGAACAGTTCAGATATATTCAAATTGAATACATAATTTTGCACTATGGTAATTTATAACTAGCTGAAAGCTTGTTTGAGGCTTGCCCAATTCATGTATGCAATCAGCATTCTTACCATCAATATACTTGACTTTAAATGTGTGAATGCAAATATGTAGCTCATCTCGAGGCTTTAGGAGGAAGAACCTTCTAGAACTTTGAATACCAGTACTTAGACCAGTTCATAGTTAGCTACAAATGACCCCCAAATATCCACAAATCTTTTACACATGGAGACTCCCACTTTGTGCATTTTAGAATAACCACTGCCAAAGTGATGGAGGTGCTTCATCAACACATTTTGTTTGCCCTCTCAAGAAGAATACTTCCACCTGTTTTCCATAGAATGTACTGTCAGGTGCATAAATGAATAGTGATTACATAAATTTTCATGAGCACATATCCAGTATTTGTCTTGGTGGGTTTTACATATTTGGTACAAATGACCTTTATCTTGCAATGCACATATTGTAATGACTAACTGGTCCATTGTTTTGTTATGCCAATACCATCTTGCATTTCTTTGTGCATGAGGTATTAAAAGGAGTGTGTAGGCAGGACTCAGCACTAACAAGGGATTACTACTCACTCATGGGCACCTAAATTTCTCTCTGGACCCCCATAATGTTTAAAATCTGAAAATGGGCCTGTTGCACACAGCCCCCCACAAAAAAAAGTTGAATCTGAACCTCAAGAAACAATACTTAGTCTGGATCACTGGTATGGTGTGAGTACTCATGAATCCATTACATTTTGTCAATCATTATAGAGCGCACAAAGTATGCTTTAATTTTGTGCATTTTTTAAATAATTATGTTGTTGATTGTTAATTGAAAGGTTAAGGTAACAAGGAATTACCTAGGATGTATTTAAAAATTAATATTGTTTTTGTTGAAAAGCAGATAAACGATTTGTCAGTATAATTATTTTAAAGGATCGGTATGGGGAGGGGATTTTCTGTTTGTGTGCGTGAGAGAGGGAGAGAGAGAGAGAGAGGGAGGGGATGTAATGGTTTTATGATGAAGTATGTGTATTGGAATGAAAAGTCAAGTGATACATGTACATCAATCAATCTTCAGATGTAGAACTTTTTTTTAAAGAGAGATTTTACTGTATTGTCATGTGGGTAACATGAATTATATTAATGGTTTTTCTATGTTATTCTTTGTCTACGTAGTTAGCAATGCAACTGCGAAGAGGAATTCGTTCAGACTGAAATTGTAATATGACTATAATTATAGTGTTTATAAATGTCTTTAATCAAGATCAAATGTAGTAAACTTAGATTTGTTTACATGTACATTTTATGATTTTCATTCCAGAGATATTGTAATATTATGTTGTGATTTCATTGGTGATTTTACCTTTGTGTTTTTATGGTATGAATTATTGTGCACAATGTAGAAGTTACATTTAAATGTTGAGTATATAATGAAGATTTGTGTATAAAGCTTCAACAATGTGTTCAAACCTGTCACTTAGAATCTCCTAAATCCTATATGACACATACAGGTCCCGAGTAAGTTGAATGTTAAAACTAAGACTAAGTGTGTTGCAGGTTAGGAGTATATTTGTATGAAGCTTCAAATATTCATCCCCTACATATCTTCATCTCCATTTTCAATTTGCTGCTTGGTGTATAGCCACATGATGGAGCACCCTGTTTGAGAATTTTTAAAAGTTTTTTGTTACCCAATTATGCATTACAATTGTTAAAAACAATTTTTAGTTTAGACATGGAATTCAGACTCGTCTAATAGCAGTACTGACTTGAGAAACATGTGCAAAGAGCGATACTGAGATCTTCACCTCGGCATATTTGTTTAGAAAATGATGTCACATTTTATGTTCACGTATTATTAACTTCCATTTGACCCCATCCCCTTCAGGTCTTATACCCCTCTGAAAATTTTAAACTTTTAAAAAGTACTACATGTATATTGTGAAGAGCTATTAGATATATAGCTCGCTTCTTTTTATTTTTTGTGCTCAAATCTCTTTTCAATTGCTTTTCGCACTGGTTCATTTTGAATTATCTGAACATTGATATGCATGTATTAGTTGTTTTTATTTGTTATATTTTTTCGTTCTGTGGTTATTATTGGTACGTTTTTTGGCAAAATAAAATGACACCTACACTGGTTAGACAGAATCAAGTGTTAGACAGTTGATTGGTCAGATGCTATGTATTTTTATCGGCTGAAATTGTTTAGTGTAGATTGTTAATGTGGCAAGAGAGAGAGAGAGAGAGAGAGGGGGTAATAGCTCACTATTAAAAAGATATACACTGGGGGCTCAACACTGACCAAACTGTTAAAAAAAAATTGACATGCAAAAGTAAGAAGTTTCTTTTCTCATTTTCTCTTTCTCTTTTCTTGTCCTTCACTTTCTTTTTCTTTCCTTATTTTTCTTTCCTTATTTTTCTTTTCTCGTTTCGTTGCCTACCTCTTTATGCCCTCTTCATGATCAATTGCCACTTGTGTCATATTGACAAATGTCTCCTTGATCCCGCTAAGATATGCCACAGGTTATTACAATAACGGTATAATTTTTGCCCAAGACTTTCTCTCTGGTGCTTCTAAAAAAGAAAACGTTTCAGAATAAATTTTCTCTCGGATGAAATCGACAGAACAAACCTCCATACACAAGTGAAAATGTAATTCAGGTTTACATTAATTTTCATTTGCTAATTAAATCGAATCATATCACATCAAATTTATTGCCATATAATCCACAATGTCTGGTTATCTTTAACAATAGTGCATACAAACGAAGAATCCAAATACGTTGCAAAATGATTAACTAAAAAATCACTAAGTGTACATGTACTCATTTATACAAGAACAAAAGGACAATCAAATACTCAATTTGATATCATCTATATACTAGTAAAGAGATGTAAAATTAATATTCTGTAAACTGAGTTTCAAATCATCGCTGAAACCAACAAACGGATAAACAAAACAAAATTATTATTAAAAAAAAACATGATAACAGGAAAGTATGGGGCAGTTGCCGATCGGTTGCCAAATGTCGCACGAAAATTGTCTGATCATCAAAGATTTTGGTTAACTAATTTGCAACCGCTCGTGGAATTTTTGGCGAATGGGTGGCAGTTGTTCGGCGAAACAGCCGGTCGGAGATAAATGGCCGATGTTCGTAAGACATTCGGAAAGCTTAAAACTACAGGGGCTATAAATCATTAACGCAAACATGCATAAGAAAATTAAATTTCTTCCTCACTATGAGCAAATGTAATTTGTTTACATGCTGTGTGGTTTCATTCATATTTTCACTTTGTGATGTTTTTTAACGTTTCTTGTAAACAAAATTATAAATAACAGGTTGCATTGAGGAAAAAATTGTTGAAAATTGAAGCTAGATGCTGAGTGCAAATAACAGAGAGAAGGTATTGGGTAATGAGAAAAGAAGGGAAATTTAGGGTACAGTATGAATGGGAAGGGATTTTTTTTTCACAAAGAAGAACAATTGTCATCTTATTGTGTTGTTATCTATGTTTCAAGTGGCTGCCTTGAACGAACAAAGGGTGATTAGATTGTATCCGGGCAATAAACTCGTTAATTGATATAGTGATGATGATGATGATTCACAGTATTGTTAATGCGCAATATTTCTTTAAAAACCTTGACATTATTGTTGTTTGTGCTATTGTTGAAAATCTATAAAAACGAAAATCTAAGGGGTACGAAGTAGAGGGACCTTTTCCATATAATGGACAGTAAGATAATTTGTGTAACATGTATCAATGAATAGATCAGAGTTTGTCAAACTTTTAGACTGACATTTAGTCTTTTTTACCAGACTGCTGCAGCAGGAAAACGGTTTATTTTGTAAATAGAACGTCACAGAATAACACGATCTATAGGTAGTACAAGAGTCAAATGAAATATAATGTGTATGTATACTAGATAATAGGTGATGAAAACTGGGGTTTTACATCTTATAACGCATGACAACAAAACGCCCATTAAATATGATGAACAAGTCTTGGCAGCATAATTTTAAGTACCGAATTTCAAGAAAACCACTGTAACCAATATAACGTCGGATTAAACAATTGATAAGACACTGTGTTGCCCATAAATTTGGAATAATTTACTTACCTCTGTTGATGAAATGATTGCAACAATATGATTTATTCTTGATAGATAAAGTTTAAATCTTCTCGGAACTTCATCTATAAAAAATGAACCATATTGTCACAATCATTGTATATATGAAAAGAGGTAAGGAAAAAAATCCAACTTTATGAGCAACAGTGTACATGCATTAGAGAAGAAAATTAGAATTCTACTCGAATTTATGAGAGTGGTTGACGGGTTAAAGTTTGTGATCAAGCTAGAAAATGTACGACACGAGAAAAGAGGATACCCCCTATTTAAAAAAAAGCACACACACAACAACAACACACAACTAGATTGGATTCCCGCTGTGACAGTGGCGGATCCAGGGGCCCGGGCCCCCTCCCCTACAAAAAAAACAGGTAAAAACACCCTTTTTGAAAAAAAGTTGGGCCCTCCTGGCGCCCAAGGGGTGGCGGTGAAAAAAAAATAACCCTTCCCGTAGGGAAAAAAAATTTTCAGGTGCCAAAAAAAAAAAATTGTGCTCACTACCCCTGGCGCCCAAGGGGGGGAGGTGGTGGTGGAGAAAAAATAACCCTTCCCGGAGGGAAAAAATTTTTTCGGGTGCCAAATTTTGTTTTTTTTGCTCACTACCCCCCCCCCCATTGAGCGAAAAATCGACCGGCACGATTTTCAAATTTTCGCACGAAGTGGGCCCCTTTTTAGGCCCCCTCCCTTGCCGCCGGCTGGATCCGCCCCTGCGCTGTGAATCATATATCGATATGTGTACTACTCTGAATGTAAAGATACTGAACTATCATCTCAGAACAAGACAGAACGTTTTGTTCCAATTTCATCAAACATTTCAAAATAAAAATAGTGATACTTTGCAAAATGTCGATGCTCTTTCCAACATGAATGGATTCATTCAAAAATAACACTAAGGAAAAAACCTTTTTAAAGTCCTTTAAAAGACGTTTTCTACTTATGAAATTTAAAAGCACAATTAGTGTATTGTAGTTTTATCGTTAATGCCATCATGTTCCGCCCACGTTGACGTCTGTGGACGACACGAGAAAAGAGGATACCCCCTATTTAAAAAAAAACGTCTGTGGACGTCTACTCTAGTCTGTCACGCACGGCTTTTGTTTAGTCATTTGCCTCCGTAGTGCTTTGAAAAAAAGAAGAGTGTCGTCACCAAACACGCCTGCCGAAACCTTCTCGCATATTTCTTGTGGTGCCATTCGCAACTTCATCCCCGTGGATTGAGCCTGTACCTAACAAAACACACAAAAAAGACAACAACAAAAATAATGTTAACACATGTACACCTTTGTCGGAGGGGGGGGGGGGGGTGGAGGTCATCCAAAGTAGACCGTCAGACAGCCCACTAGATTGTCAATCCACGATACCGAATAAAATTTAATATAAGGGAAGATATAAAATGACGGTCTAGTCGGTCTAGTGGACTGTGTTAGTCTCGAAAGCGGTCGGTCTAGTATCTGTCCGTCTCGTAGGCCTACGTGAATTTTCTCTCCGTTGTCATCGGATATATTTTGGACACACCATACCTTATTAAGAGGTGCTGTGGTGTGGTTTAGTGGATAAGTCACCGGACTGTAGATCACAAGGCACTAACGCCCTTTGGCAAGACGTTAATCCACATGTTATTTATTTCATTTCATTTATTTATTTTCCACATTCTAATTAAAAACAACATGCAAAATACAAAATAAAATACATTATAAAATACAAAGGAATACTTACATAAAGAGACAAACATAAAAAAGAGAGTATATAACAAAGGTGTAAATATGTGGATGGGGAAAAACAAAAGCAAAAATTGCTAGTCAGGGTTAAACCCCTGAATAAATATAATATCATATTGTATATTTAACAATAAATGTTTTCTCAATTTTCTTTTAAAGCTTTAAAGTGGTTCCGAGTTTTCAATATCATCGGTCAATCCATTCCACAGGACTAGGCCTCACTGCCACACACCTTCTTGTCCTTGGAAGTTTTCCATAAATTGTAAGACCTCAAAGTTGTAAGACCTAAAAATTGCAGATGCGTTATCTGCGTCAGACTATTTTGAACACTTACAACTTTAAAATTTAATAAATCACTGTCAATTTTTGTGTTTAAGGTGGTAAAATTCATATAATTCTAAGTTAACTTGTAAGCCATTAACTTTAAACCAATAAAAACAAACTTGTTTAATTATATATTACTTTTTCTGACTTCAAATCTGAATCACTAAAAAAAAAATTGTGTCATCTGTAAAGATGCGAAATCTCCGACATATTAGGAAGATTATTTACATTAATGAGAAAAACAGGGGCCCGTGAATACAACCCTTCAGAATTTCCTCACGAAAGTTGCCATTTGCTTGAATGAATACCATTACAATTTACAAACTGTTTTCTATCTTTTAAATAGTCTTTAATCCCGTGAAACACTAATCCACTAATCCCCTAATTCCATAAAATCAGAGTTTGGCAAGTAACAATTGATGATTAGCTGCAATCAAAAACAAAAACTTATACAAAATAATATCCAAGTACAGACCAATAGTTTGCTTTTTATTATCAAGAGCATTCAACACCCATCCCACTAAGTTATCAGTTGTCTGTCTGGTATCCTGGTTTTGTTTCGCCTATAGACGTCTTTTCCCTTGGGGCAATACTGAAAATATGTTATGAATAGCATATCATTTTATGTCCTCTAAACAGAAAAAGACCCGTCCAAGTAACACATTTGGAAAAATTGACATTTTAGTCATTTTGCTTGTTGGAACCCATGGGAAAGTTGTCCGGTAATACATCACAGGGACATTACCGACTCAAACAGTTTGAAATGCCATTTTGGTGTAGTGATTTCAAATTTTAATATCTTTTTGTTGCTGGTTTCATTTCGTTAAAACTGTCACTATAGTGTGCTTCCTTCTGCTTCCTTTTAAAATCGTTGCTATTAATACTGCGGTTGCTTTCATTACCTCTCTGCACAGTCTCTCACAAGCAAACAGTAATAGGCACACATTGACGGAAGGATTGCTCTGTGAAACACAATGGCTTCGCAAAGTTTCCCATTTCCGGTCATGATTAGCTCCATGACAACCCTTCTAACACTGGATTGATCTTGCAGTGGAAACGGTTAAATAATACCATGTGGCACAGGGAGATTATTCGTGTGTCGCATAATTATAAAGAGTTTTTAAAATGTTTGATTTCCCTATAACACTCACCTGGACTTTGGCGGATACTTCAAGCTCGTACAGAAGAAAGAAGGCGTCGCATGCTCTTTTACCAACAGTGAGTACTCCATGATTACACATCATCAAGATACTTTTATCACCGAGAGCCTGGTTGAAAGAGTGATCGAAAGGGAGTAAAAGTTTCAGATGAATGCCAGTCTTTATGTCACCAACGCCTGGAAAGTCTGAAGTATCATACTGAAATTGCAACGTGCAATATACATTGTATGTGGGCAGTTCTTTTCTTTTAGTACGGACTCCTTTAAGCATGGATGATTGAATTTGAGTCGTCTGCAGAACCGATATCTTTTGAAGATAAAACTTATTGGCTTTTTTGGCTTGTTAATTATTTCAATTGCAATTGCATACCATCCTCTTTTTGCAAAAAGAGCAGCTTGGAGTCAGAGTTGTATTTTAAAAGCCAGGGAGTACTGTGGATGTGGCTTCATCGACTCACTTGACACCAAAAGGAAGTAAACAAAAATATTCTGGAAAAAGTGGGGGCATGGTCAAATGCATGGTTGAGTTTCACGTTTTTATCGAAGGTCAGGCATGACGAGAGTCAGTCATGATAAGTGTTTGGTTTGGCTTGATTTTACCTGGCTGCTAAGAAAGCATGTGTATGATAATAAGTATAAGCAACCAAATTCATCAGGGTTTGGCACAAAATGGTAATTGACACAAATATAATTTTTTGATTATATCTTTTGAACACGAGGCGTCATTTTGACTTCGTTATCACCTGCTACTTGAGCCTTTGAAAGCAATTGGTCCATATAATTATACGTCAGTTATTGTTTGCAAATATTAAACACGATATCACTCGCACAGTCATGTCGCGTGAAATGTTGCAGTGACGTCATGAAACGTCAGACAAAATGACGCCTCATGCGCAATGTGTTTTAGTGATCGGCAGCATAAGCGGGAAGCTAGAGATTGCACTATGATAATGACGGGAAACAAAGACTTCTTCATCTACTTACCTTAGCCAGTCTGTACCCTTCATCCTCAGCATGAGCAACTCCTGTGTAATCGTGATCAAACGCCATCTTGCCATACAAAAACATGCTTCCCTGAGAAAGTCTAAACTTGAACGGTTCTGGATCATCCACACAAGCTGAGTTTACCATAAGATATAAAGACATTAGAAAACAAAGAAAACAATAGTTTTTGAATGAACAAAAAAAGAGTTATTTTAAGTTAAATATAAATTCCATTTAATAAGCGAAACAAATAATTACTAACAATTTGCGAAAATGCAGTCAATAAGAAAAGGAGTAATAACAGATTGTATTAAATGCCTCAATATTTAATTGATTCATTTTCTTTGGGGTATAAATCTAGTAAGCATCCGCAAACTTGTGATCCTTTACAGCTATCTATACTGCTTAAAATCTGAGCTTACCCAAGGTGGTAGTATATGATTGATGTGTGTGCATGATGCTAATTGTACCGTCGACGGGGAAACGTGTGATATGGATAGCACGGTGAATTGCATTCGCTGTTTCAGCGACGTCACCTTCTCCTTCGACTACCTCTCCGGTCTTGAAATCGATGCCGATGAGACAGGATGCAGTGACCTAATGCATGTCATTTAATAAATTCATAAGAGAAAATAAATAAATACAGAAAGAAAGAAAGAAAGAAATGAAGAAAAGGGGAAAAATAAGGAAGAAAGAAGAAGTACGTTTAAAGATTCTTCCTCCACATCCAAACCTCTCTTGATCTCTTTTGATCTCTCTCGTTCTTTCTCGATCTATCTTGAATTCTCTCTTTTTTCTCGATCTTTCTTGATCTCTCTTGATATCTCTCGACCCTTCTTTGATCTCTCTCGATCTTTCTCGATCTCTCTTGATCTCTCTCGTTCTTTCTCGATCTCTCTTGAATTCTCTCGTTGTTTCTCGATCTCTCTTGATCTCTCTTGATTTCTCTTGATCTCTCTTGATTTCTCTCGATCTTGCTTGATCTCTCTTGATCTTTGTCGATCTTTGTCGATTTCTCTTGATCTCTCTCGATCTCCTTGATCTCTCGTGATCTCTCGTGATCTCTTTAGTTCTTTCTCGATCTTTAGTTCTTCCTCGATCTCTAGTTTTCTCAATCTTTTTCAATCTTTCTCAGTCTTTCTTAGTCTTTTGCAAGAGGACACACTGAAATACATACCTTTAAAGCGGGACATGCTCCTCTAAAACAATAGAATGGGCCTTACAATATTCCACGTTTAGATCGTATTCCTGAAAGCAAGTTACACTGCATTAAAGGAAACCTCACCCCAAGAAATAACTTTACTTATTCTAAGAGATTTATTATTATAATATTCGTGACCATTAATGTACAAGATTCCCCACCAAAGTGTATGAGAGCGGCATAAAGCAAGAATAATTTACAGTTTCTCAGCACGACATGGGCATCGCCATTTTCTTGATAACTTGACGTACTATGTGAAGTCGTTTTTCAAGTAAATGTATTTCAATTTATGGATGCTTCCTTCCCAGTTGTGTGCGGTGATGAAGCATTTCATTCACCCGCTATTATCCTTTGTACTACAATTGCCAGAACGCAAATTGCATAAATAAGTTGGTAGTCTTCTGGGGTGAAGGTTTCTCATAAATGAAATAGATTTATCAACTACTATATTTTAGTATTTATAAATGAATTAGTTACATTTTTCACCAAATATAATTTTTATCTTTTCAGCTATGATTTTTTCCTCATTGAAAAGTAAACGTTTTGTTATTGAATTAAAAAGTCTTTCCAACTAAAGCTTGGTGCATGATACATGTACAACTTCAACTGGTACGTCACATTTTCAAGAAAATGGCTGCGCCAATGTCATGCTAAAAGGCATCACATCATATGCCAAGAAGTATCTTCATTTATATATCTTTCTTGTTGATTTCGTTAAGGAATATTGTACATCAAAGGAAGGAATACATACTTTGGGGTGCGGTTTGTTTTGAGATTACATGACTCAAAATATCACTCATTTTGTTTTGTACCTCGTCCCAGAGCAATCCATGCGGAACTACAAGCATGACATCTCCCTCTCGATCTTTGGCAGGCGCCCTCTGCGTTATATGATTGAAGATACCATAATTGAGGTTGTAGAAATTGCAGGCACGGTAGGCTGTGGCTAAGTCAACCCGAGCTTCGTAGTTGAGTTCTGCTCTAGTCTTTTCAGAGGACATTGCGCTGGAGGATGTTGAATTAGTTTGTTATTTTCAGGTCGCAAAGAAGAGCTAAAGAGAAAGAATAAAGACTTTACAAATGCTATACATCGACAATAAATTAAAGAAATATAAAATATGCTTGACAAACGAAGGACTAAGGCCTATCAGTGGTATGTAGCTTCACCAGAGCTAGCTGACCACCTGATTACAATAGACCATACAATACCAACATAGGAGTTGCTATGTCAGACGTGCTGTAGCATCATCAGGAAAAGAAAGCCACGTGGAGGTATTGTATGAAAGCATGCAATTCTTTTGTGAGCATGTGGTGAGCTGAGGGAAGTTACATACCACTGTCTCTCGTTAGCTCACCAATGATTTTTTTTTTCTTTTTAATCTATGAAATATATTTAGATGTTTGAATAACTAAATACGAGTTGTATGCAGCCCTGCACATCAACGGAATCAACTTATATTTGGATTTCACCTGACCTTTAGGTTAAGTGACCATATAGGTAGATTAAGGAGTAGTAGAAAATCTGTTGGCTGTGGACCAAATGTCTCTGAAGGATAATTATGACTGATTAAATTGAAAGTCTCAAAAAATCAAAAGTGATTGCAATACAGCAAAACAAGGCATTAAGCAAGTAGACCGAAAACTCTGATATCGACGGTTGTTCCGCTGAGACTACTTCTGCATGGCTCCACTGACCGCCTCTATACATTTGTATGGCATTGGGGTAGGTTGACAAATGTCAGTTTTATTAAAGAATTACCCATACCAGACGGTTATTTCTGTCTACAAGCAAAGAAGCTGCGATTTAGATTTATTCTTTAAAAAAATATATTTAAAATCTGTACCAAGTAGATCTAGATTTACATTCAGTTTTGTTTAAACCTGAAGCAATGTATACCTCGGGTGAGTTGGGTCTACCGTATATCATTTAATCCTATATACTTTTCAATAACAATGAAAGTAATGTAAAAACAAATAAATTTACAAGAGCTTAAAGTATCAGAATCTGAGCGAAAGTGACTTGTTCATCATATCTACTCTTCTCAAACTCTTCACACGGTAAGAAATCACAGCAATTCACAGCTGAGTAGTACAATATTGTTGCGTGCCCAAACACAATAGTCAATGAATGTGGCTGCACACTAGGATTAGGATAGAGAGTGGCGTGATGTATTTTCAGTCACTGTACCAAACACTTAGGGATCACCTTAAAAAAAAAGACCCACAGCCACTAGGCGTTGTGGCGTGCGCCTGTAATCCAGCTAACAGTGGAAGTTACAAACTGATTCAGCCGAGGACGCAGGTTCGAAACTGAATCGCGTCTTTCGGATGGTGACGTTAAAGGTCGGTCCCCAGACGTAAATAATCATATCTGATTGATACACGTCTGTAAAACCCAATACACACACACACACTTAATGTCAAAATCAGAGATTTTGGCGTGATTTAATTCCCCCCAAACTCCAGAAAAGATCAAACTAGTGAGATTTCTTAGTCAAGTCTGGAAGTCAAGACATATATTTCCTACCTTTTGACAGATTTCTAGCCCAAATTTTGATAGAAAAGCTCGTTGTAGCAGAATCTCGAGTAGCCCTTTCCAGTTACATGTATAACGAAATCCCAGATTTGAGATTTTCACACAGCGACAAGCGCCTAGAGTTTGTGATAAACCGGTCTATTGAACCTGAGCTCTATGTCGACGGAAATTCTTTTGATTCCTGAACACTATTGATTCGTGAAACCTTAAAAGGGAGATGGCCCTCAGTTTCCATGTGCAGTAGGGCCTAATTTATAATTCGCTGTCACCAGACTTGATGGAAATACCATTAATGGGTGTAAAATTCTCGCACATAAGGCCTGTTGGTCAAAAACCACCACCCGAATGGTGTAGAATTCCCCGTGAGAGCCCACTATACTATGTGTCTTAATTGTAAACTGAAGGTTTCGGGAATAGAATTCATGAACCAAAATAATTTACGCTTATAGAACTCGTTCAATTATGACGACCAAGCCCCTGAATATTACCTGCTTTGAGCAAAATACAAATAGTCCATTGTCATGAGTCTCATGACCAGTAGCGTACGCAGGATTTTTTTCAACGGGGGGTCGGGTAAGAGCACATTTTTTCCTTCTTTTTTTCACTTGAAAAAAAAAAGTGAGTTTTTTTTTCTTCTCCGAAACACACACATACAAAAGATTTGAGGGGGGATTTAACCCCCTGCGTACGCGCCTGCTCATGACTATTGTGAGGCTTGTGACTATTTCGAGGTCAAAGTTAAACGTCACGCCGTGCTTGACGTTGGTTACTAACTATAACATCTTGCTTCAAAAATATTTGAGGACATGAACACTACATGCCTTTATCTGATGCCCTCATTGTTCACACTGTAATAGCGGGCAGGTTGAAGTGGCTAATTTGGGGTCATCTGGGTCCAACTGACAATATAACTTACTAGTCAATCTACGTCTAGATGATGGTAACATGCGACTGGAATATTTTTTAGTTGAACGCGGCTGACCCTCTCGTCGGGTCATTTTGAGCTCTCTATAGCTCTTAGTGCAGGCTCTTTACCCTGATTAGAACAATAATGAAAATGTCAATATACATGATTCTGTCATGTATTTTCTATATGCTATTCAAAATTTGTCTTGCAACCAGATTCAATGCCTTTTCAAAATTCATGATATGTTGTTTTTGTATAATTATGTGCCATTTGTGCGGAAGAGGGTACGAACCGTTGTGAGTATGAAGGTGTGTTCGTTTCCCATAACTATTTACGTCACTATAGTGACATGACGCTTTGAGAGTTCTGACATTCCCCCTCGCTATAACGGTGTCTGCCAGCGCAGCTGCTGTTCATAAGTACCAATTACACAAAAGACTTTAAGTTGCAAAAGTCCTCCGTCATGTCTGTCCTATGGATAGACTTGGCAACTTTGCTTGCCCTGTATAATCTCCATGTTTCACCAGAAAACTGTTATAATATACTGTCATCTTATATGCCTTGTCAATCCACTCCGCACCATATGACCGGTAACATCTTCTAACCTAATCAATAGCTAATGCACTTGTTACATAAATACTCAGAACACTACATGCTTTTATCCGATGCTCTCATATAACGAGTTCAATAACGGCGTCCTTAATCCGGATAATAATTAGATAATAAACTGAAGCCATTTACATGATTGTATAATGAGTATCTATTGTATAACTCTTTTCTATGTACATTCCCAGGCACTGCCTCTTCCATCGAGCCTGTTCGAAGTGTTCTGAATTTACGTAGGGTGAACGTTTGAGTGGTAACACTCTGACACGATTTATGGTCACATTCAATACTCTAGTCGTGATTACATTTGGTGCGGGAAACCTCACATATTTTGGGAACTTGTAACTCAGAGTCCCTTATAGGAATGGCGTAAGTGCGAATTCCTGTCTCGTTCATTTAATACATACCAACTGATATAATAAAATTCCCTTTAAATGTTCTTCTTTGCTGTCCCTGGGAGACGGTGTTCATATATATAATTATTCAAAGTGATTATAGCTTAAGAAAACAGAAGAAAAAAAATAAGAGAAGGGAGCTAGCACGACGTCTCCCAGGGACAGCAGGGAGGAATCATAAGAGGTGTAAGAAACGGAGTTCATATATATATATAACTATTCAAAGTGATTATAGTTAAGGAAAAATAAAATTCACATGATTGCATAATGAGTATCTATGTATAACTTTTTTCTATGTACATTCCCAGGCACTGCCTCTTCCATCCAGACTGTTCGTAGTGTTTTGCATGTGCGTAGGGTAAACGCTTGCATACAAATTGTGGCAATCTGATACGCTCAGAATTGCCGTAGCCCTTACAATTTTCTGAACATAGAGAGTGGTGTTTGTGAGTAGCCATTTTTGTCAATATTGCTTTTGTTTGAATAGTAACACTCTGACACGATTTTATAGTCACATTCAATACTCGAGTCGTGATTTCATTTGGTGCGGGAAACCTCACCTATTGTGGGTACTTGTAACTCAGAGTCCCTTATAGGAATGGCGTAAGTGCGGATTCCTGTCTCGTTCATTTAATACATACCAACTGACATAATAATGTTTCCTTTAAATATTTTTCTTTGCTGTCCCTGGGAGACGGAGTTCATATATATAATTATTCAAAGTGATTATAGCTTAAGAAAACATAAGAAAAAAATGAGAGAAGGGAGCTAGCACGACGTCTCCCAGGGACAGCAGGGAGGAATCCTAAAGGCCCGGTCACACAGCCCTCCACGGGCGTATCGCGGCCGAATCACGGCCAAAAATTTCTGCCCGTGAAGCAGACGCTGTTGGACGCTTTGAGGTCGCGATAAAGACGCGATACAGCCGTACTTTACCCGTCGTTACACGCGGTAAGAAATTCACACGCGGTTGGCCGCGCGAAAAGTTTTGGGCTGCCCAAAAATTTAGACCGCGGGTAATCGCGGGCGGTACACGTGGTACACACGCGGTAAAGACGCGGTACAGACGCGGAACGAACGTGCTAGGACGTGCTACGGCCGCGGTTAAGACGTGGTTACGTGGTAGGACGCGAAATTTTAAGGCCCGGTCACACAGCCTTTCGCGTCTGTATCGCGGGTAAAATTTCGCGATTTTTGCCCGCGGTTGCCCGTGGTGGAAAATGTGCAAAATTGGCTTACCCGCGGTTCGGCTGCTTTATTATACCCGTGGTAGGCCGCGGTACTGCCGCGCTTCACCCGCGATAAGGACGCGGAACAGTCGCCGGCGTCTGTTCCGCGGGCATACGGGTAAACCGCGGGTAAGCCAATTTTGCACATTTTCCACCACGGGCAACCGCGGGCAAAAAAAAATCGCGAAATTTTACCCGCGATACAGACGCGAAAGGCTGTGTGACCGGGCCTTAAGAGGTGTAAGAAACGGAGTTCATATATATAACTATTCAAAGTGATCATAGTTAAGGAAAAATAAAATTCACATGATTGTATAATGAGTATCCATTGTATAACCTTTTATGTACATTCCATCCAGCCTGTTCGTAGTGTCTTGCATGTGCGTAGGGTAAACGTTTGCATACAAATTGTGGCAATCCGATACGCTCAGAATTGCCGTTGCCCCTAGAATTTTTTGAACATTAAGGCCCGAGTTCGCAGGGTAGGTTTGTCGGCGGACCTGGGTTTGTGTGCGTCATGTGACGCGTTTCGATGCGTTTCAGACCAAGGTTCAGACAAACCTTGGTCTGAGACGCGATGGGGCGTGTCGTGTGGCGCGCATGGGCCTGTGTTTGTCGACGGGCTCCTTTGTGAATTCGGGCCATAGAATGGTGTTTGTGAGTAACCAATTTTGTCAACATTGCTCGGGTTTGAATGAGAATACTCTGACACGATTTTATTGTCACATTTAATACTCTATTCGTGACTTCATTTGGTGCGGGAAACTTCACCTACTTTGGGTACTTGTAACCCAGAGTCCCTTATAGGAATGGCGTAAGTGCGAATTCCTGTCTCGTTCATTTAATACATACCAACAGACATAACAACATTTCCTTTAAATATGCTTTCTTTGCTGTCCCTGGGAGACGGAGTTCATGTATATAATTATTCAAAGTGATTATAGCTTAAGAAAACAGAAGAAAAAAATGAGAGGGAGCACGGCGTCTCCCAGGGATAGCAAGGTGGAATCCTGGAAGGTGTATGAAACGGAGTTTAAATTATTATTCTAAGTGATTATAGTTAAGGGAAAAAAATAAGAGAAGGAGCACGCCGTTTCATACACCTTTTAGGACTTAAATTTGACGCTGTTTAAAATTTAATGAAATGTTATGAAATATTATGTTTTGTATAATTACGTACCATATATGCGGGAGAGAGAATTTGAATCGCTTAGTATTTTCCATTGTAATTGCTTTAAACATCTGAACTTGTAAGCTATTATTCTTTATATTTTATTGTATTTTCATACCTAAGGGTCAAATCAACCTCCATATGCACAGACGGCTTCAGTCAGTATGTATATGTTTATATAAAATTTCTTGTTCCTTTAAAAATAAAATTAAAAAAAAAAGAATAAGAAGACTTGTGGTATAGTCTATGCATGGTGTTGCCAATTATATATATTTTCCCTAAGGGAGAAATGCCATTAACGTGCTACACTTTTCTTCTTGTTTACGGAGCATTAAAGTCAGTGCCCGTATAACTAAGTTTTTTGTGGTCATGTCAAGAGATTCTTTTACCGTGCCCTTGTATAATTCGTCGTGTCTGTGTTTGTCAGTTGTTTCTATCTGTCGTCCTGCTGCATATGTTTGTTCCACTTTCCTTTATTTTCTTATCTCCTTTCTTCTGCACCTGCATACTATGAGCGCCTCCAATGGTTTATTTTATTTTATACTTGATGCGCTTTCTCCTTCTCAGGTACTGCTTCTGAACCCCTCATGGCTGATCTGAACGATCACATGGCTTTTAATTCCCTCACAGATGACGATCTACTTGATTTACACAGACCTTCTCTTTCCAATAACATAATACTGCCAAATTTTCCAGGTACCTATGATGATTATATTGCTGACAGCATCAATTCCTCTTCTGAAGAACTTCAATTTGATTTTGATCAGCAGGACCCTGCAGCACAAAGCTCTTTCAGCAAATATGTAACAGTTTCACAATTTGATGATATAGTTAAGAACTTTAAACGCGATACATTCTCTCTACTTCATTTGAATATAAGGAGCTTAAACAAACACTTTGATGATCTACAGTTACTTTTGAATAATCCCTCACCCAAGCCTCTATCTGTAATAGGTTTGACGGAGACTTGGCTGTCCCAGGATTCCAATCTACCATTTTCTATTGATAAATACGATTTTATTTCCAAAAACAGGGAAGGAAGAACAGGTGGAGGTGTCGCTCTATACATACTTAAAAGCTTTTGTTACTCTGTTCACGAAAATATCTCAATTAGTAATGACATCATTGAATCTCTTTTCTTAGAAATTAAAGTGCCAGGTGGTAAGAATGTAATAGTAGGTGTTGTTTACCGACCTCCGAGTTCTAATGGAAACGATTTTATAATACATTTGTCTGACTTGCTTCGAAGTACAACATTTAATAATAAAGACTGTTTTTTGATGGGGGACTTCAACATAAATATACTCAAATGTGCCACCAATAAACAAATCTATCTGCCACTTTAATAGACAATATTTTTTCCAACGTTACTCCTCATCCTGATTCATACATCATTCTTTCAGATACAACCGATCACTATCCCATTTTGACATACTACACTGTATCCAAGTCACTTAATAACCATGGTCCCTGCCCTCTACGACGTAAAGTTAACAATGCGAATTTAACCCGTTTAAGTGCTAGTCTTGAAAATGTGGACTGGTCGTGTGTTTTTGATATAGATGATGTGAACTCTTCGTACGATATGTTTTGTCACATTTTAAACACCCAGCTAGATATGTTTCTTCCCAAACAAAGAGACAATAATAGAAATTACAAAAGTCCCCGAGACTTCCATGGATATCTAAGTCTCTACTCCGGTCTATAAATCGGAAAAATAATCTTTATTATAAGCACAAATCAAAAGGTACAGACATAACTAAACATAAATATACATCCTATAAAAATACTTTGACTAAAATCATACGTTTAGAAAAGAAAAAATACTTTATAAACCAACTTGAACTACATAAACATGATATGAAAAACACTTGGAAAGTCCTCAAACAAGCAATGAATGTGGCAAACAATGAAGCTGTTATAACGGAAATAAAACTTAATGATGAAATTGTACAGGAACCTGTCAACATTGCTAATATATTTAATAACCACTTTTCCTCCATAGGGGATAATCTTGCCAAAAATATACCTCCTTCCAATAAACATTTTACAGATTTTCTTGGTCCAGCTAACCAGAGTTCTATATTTTTACTCCGACATATACACATGAAATTATAGATATCGTTTCAAACCTAGACAACAAGAAAAGTTCTGGCTACGATGATATCAATAATGTCATCCTTAAAGCCATTATACCATTTATAGTAGATCCCCTGGTTCATATATTTAATCTGTCTTTGCTACACGGGCAAATTCCCAACTCTATGAAAATCGCCAAAGTTATTCCTTTATTTAAAAAAGGGGACAAACTAAATGTAAACAACTATCGACCGATCTCCTTGTTATCTTCTTTCTCTAAGATCTTGGAGAAAATCATATATATTAGAACAATTGCCTTCCTAAACGATTATAATGTTTTCTCCAATTTTCAATTTGGGTTTAGGGAAAAACATAGTACCATTCATGCTTTATTATCTTTTGTGGAGAAAGTAGCTCATGCTATTGATAAATCATCTCATACGGTTGGTATTTTCCTGGACTTCTCCAAGGCCTTTGACACAATAAACCACGATATATTACTTTATAAACTTTCCCATTACGGTGTACGTGGAAAGGCTTTGGAGTGGTTCAGGAACTATCTTTCTAACAGAAAGCAATATGTCTTTTAAACGATTGTACATCAGATTTATGTAATATTAGCTGTGGCGTTCCACAGGAAGCCTCCTAGGTCCACTTTTATTTATTTTATATATAAATGATTTCTGCAGATCATCTCATATTTTATCGTTTGTACTTTTTGCTGACGACACGAATCTGTTCTTTTCCCACAACAATCCATACACCCTTATGCAAACGGTTAATTCTGAACTATCTTTGATTCTACAATGGATCAGAGCAAACAAACTTTCACTTAATCTCCAAAAACTAATTATATGTTGTTCAGTAATACTATAGACTCCCTGCCAAGCAACATTGTATTCGATGACTTCCCGTTGGAGAGTGTTTCCTACACTAAATTTTTGGGCGTAACAGTCGACAATAAACTCTCCTGGAAGTACCATATTGACAACATCTGCAAAACTATATCTCGTAATATTGGTGTCATGAATAGATTAAAAACTCATCTCCCATCTTCTTCCTTACTTACGCTTTATTCCTCTCTGGTCTTACCATATCTAAATTATGGACTCCTGGTATGGGGCAATACACACCAAACTTTGTTAAACAGAGTCTTATTATTACAAAAGAAAGCCCTTCGTATCATTTGCCTTTCTCATTTTCGCTCTCATACGGATCCTCTTTTCTTTTCAAATAAAATATTAAAAGTTAAAGATCTTTATTTCTTTCAGTTGGGCCAGTTTATGTATTCTTATAATAACAACATGCTTCCTTTCGTTTTTGATGATATGTTCACCCTAAATAAATCCTCTCATAAGTACCCAACTCGGCATTGTAATGACTTTCATCTACCTTTGCTGAGAACCCTTCTAGCTCAAAACACGTTTATTTATACAGCCCCAAAATTCTGGAACTCTCTCCATAATGACATTCAACTTGCCCCCTCTCTTAATTCATTTAAGAGGAAATTGAAATTGTTTCTTATACTTCCTTACAATACAAATTAATATCAGTGCTTTGTCAAATCATGTCTTGCCTTCTTTAAATCCTTCCCGTCACGTCTTTTTTTACGCTCTATATGTATCTTACTATAATTATGCTCGATACCCCTGCAGTATTTACATCGTGTGCGCTCTCTCTCTCTCCTTTCTTCTCCTCTCCACCCACCTCTCCTCTCTTTTTCTTTACTCTTCACATATGCAGCAACATTTTCTATTCTTTCATTTCTCTGTTTCCTTGCTTCATTTTCTGTTGTCTTATATATTTTTCTATTATTATTATACACTTATGTCTTATCTGTCAGTCGTCATTGTCTCTTTTGACCTTTCCAATATTAACCATAAAAGTGTCATAACAAGTTTTTCAAATTACGGATTTATAATTGTATTATTATTCTGCCACTTTTTGGTAATCTATTATATATATATATACAGGTGTATATATTTTTTTTCTTTTTCTTTCAAGTCAATATATTTAGATGTTACAAAAATTATGTTTGTCATTTTTTTTGAGGGATCCACATTTTACAAGCTCTGCTTTTCAGTGGATCCCTCCATTTCCACAGGGCTATCTTGAAAAACCTCTTTAAAAAACCATTGTACTGGATATTCATGTATACTTTCTATTTCACAATTCTAAACCATGTAAAGTGTTTTATATTATTGAATATTGAATTGTATACTGATTTCTTGTCAAAATTACTGTTCTGTTGGAAATGAAAAAAATAAACTGAACTGAACTGAAACAGCATAGCTTCAAACAACTATATACACATTGTACATTAGCACGTATGATTCACGTATAGTCGTGCCTTCCCAGGCCGTTAGACCTATACCAATAAAATCAGACTATAAAGGCATGCATACACTTGAGTTAATTGCGCTTGACGACTTTAAAAAATGTCACAGCTCACCCGACGTAGCAATAAATAATAACAATGTTCATCACTTTTCTACGTATCGACAGGGCCATGCGGGAGGAGGCAGGGGGCAGTCGCCCCAAACGAAAAAGTGGGGGAGGGGGCAAAACGCATTTTCGCCCCGAAAATATCAGTAGTAAAAGAGTATAAATGGTTTGTATTTTTGAACCAAAAAGAAAGAAAGAAAAAAAAAACCTGAAATGAATCACATTATAATAGCGATACGCGCATATCGTGGAAATATTGTGAGAGGATGAGAAAGCGTGTGTTTTTTTATTATAGGAGTGAGAGGACATGAGCTCCTGAACACTGGCGCACTGGTGGGGAGGGAGCTTGGGGGGCATCCCCAAAAATTCAAACATGGTTTATTTATAATTCGATACCTACAGTGATTTACAAATGACATGATTTTCCGGGGTTGTATTCGGGGTCGAATAATTTTCCGGGGGCTAATTGTCCTTGGGGGTCATTGTCCTGATACCGAAAAATTGGCCTGTCGCGGCTTGCCGGTGGGGGCGCTGTTAATTGTGAATTTTGTTTTATGAAATGTTTTATTTCTCCAAACAGAAGTAGTACAAATCAAAACAAAATGAATACAAATTACATCATTCAGAAGCTAAATCAGTTAGAAGTCAAAACTAAATTCGTTTATTTTCTTTGTCATTCAAAACCGTATAAAAAAAATTAATATTCAAAATAAACATACTTTTTCACATTAAAAGAATAATCAAACGATGCTTTATACATGAAATAATTTTTAAATAAAGCATAGTACTACCCCTGAAGATAGAAAATCATTATATAAAAAAAAAAAAAAAAAACACACCCACCAAACAAAAGACATCCCGTCTTTCCACGCCTCATGCATACACACATATAGTCAAACAAACACACACCACCTTCATAAACCTCATTCCCATTACACTCGACCCCCTCCCCCTCCCCCTTCCCAACCCAGTAAGTACTACTAATAATAATGACAACAATACTCATAGTAATGATGCAGTGTAGTTTAATTTATGTGTCAATGTTCTCTGTAAAATTATCCCATGTGCGTAAATTAAATATTAAAAGTGCAACGTTCTTCTGCCAATTTTCTTTCCTCATCTTTACTTTCCAAAATTTGTTCTTGTATTTCTCCAATCAAAGGAGCTCTATTTTTGTCTCTCCAAAATTGTAATATCATATATTTTACTGATACAATTATATGATTTATCAATTGTCCCATTCCTACCTGGGTTATTTTAATGCCAATATGAATTTCTTTCCAATTGAATTTCTGTAATATTGGCAACTTAAAAACATTTCCGCAGGTTTTCCACAATTGCGGATTTGTTCACATTAAAACAAAATATGTTTATATATATTCGATTCCTCGTTATTTTGACCAGATGAACACAGACCATCGTTTACCAAGCCAATCTAAGGGGTACGAAGTAGAGGGACCTTTTCCATATAAGGGACAGGAAGATAATTTGTGTTACATGTATCAATGAATAGATCACAGTTTATCAAACTTTTAGACTGACATTTAGTATTTTTACCAGACTGCTGCAGCGGGAAAACCGTTTATTGATAGAACACGAACAATACATTATGAAAGCACATGGGCAATTTTCAAAGCCTTAGGTCCTACACTGACTTTTGAGTTGTAAGTCTTACTTTGGATATTGTTGGCATAAGGGGCTTTTTAATTAATATTTGTTTGTAGCTGGGCGCAAAATTACCGCACTCTTTCGAGACATATAATCAAAGAACTTAAGATTTCTTTCAATTGCTGAACTTTACCAAATGGCATTTATTACCCTGATGTATTAGTATACAGCAGTATAAGGGGCAGAGCAACGAGAATTAAAAAAATCTAACATTTTAAAAGCGCTATATAAAATTATATGCTATTGTTTATATTGGGGCCTAAAATTACGAGAACCTGAAGCAACACATGCGATGGAGCAAGGCGACCGATGTTTAGAAATGATTGCGTCTTAAACCATGAAAAACTAGATTTCTAATACAATACATAATACTTAATGATCATGACTTTTCTTCCCTTTCTCCCTTTCTCTTTCTCTCTTCTGTGTTTTAGATCTTGCTATAGAAAACAGGATGGAATGAGATTGCCCAAACCCGGGTTCCGGATCATATACACAAGCTGAAATAATTAGTTTGAATTTATATATATTGCAACAGAAAACATTTTATCAAACTTTGTAAGGCAAACACGTAATTTAAGAAAGAAAACAAAGGTTAATATTATTAATCTATTGCCATGATTATCAATTGTTTTGTATGATTTTATTGTCATTTGTATCGATTTGTGGAAAGAATAAAATAGAATTGAATTGAAAGTGATCAAGCTAAAGGTAGCCTAATACCTGTAAATCACTTTAAAAATAGGAGACTTTACAGTCACTTGTAAAAGTAACCTAACAATACATACCCGTTGTAAAAATATTAGATAAACTGAGTATCATTATTGTAAGTTTTAACCCAAATTTTAACATTTTAAAAACACTGATTCTTAATGTGTTTGCCTCAAATAAGTTTGACGTATTTTGAGCGATCTGTAAAAGAGGAAACGACTGATATAGATTCATAATTTGTCGGTGTTTTCTTTAGGTGAATATTGCGTGTTAGATTGTTTCAGTTTTGCCTATTCTTCTATCTGTCTACCTTACCCGACTTTCCAATTTCTACAGTAGTTGTTAATACTGCTCTCACGATTTCAACCGTCTTCTCTCTCTCTCTCTCTCTCTCTCTCTTTCTCTCTCTCTTTCTCTTTCTACTTTTTAGTTCTTTCTCTCTCCCGTTTACTCGGTAATCATTTTCTTTACCTTTCTATCTTAATCCCCCCTCTTCTTATCCACATCTACCCCCTCTCTTATCCTTCCCGAGCTTTTCAATTTGTCAAACTATACAGTACGTTATATGTTCTTGCAAATTCACAAGTATGAATATGTAATGTATAACTTTTAAATAACAGAGTGCAAATTTTTAATATGCAGTACTGGATATTTACCACGACTCTATTTATAATAAGAAGGTATGTATCAATTTATCATGTATATTTTGTTACCTAAAATATTATTGATTCTGTTATATGATGTAGAATGACTGTGTTATTATTGTTTTTTACCTTGCACAGGGACCGTCTCAGCCTTAGCTGCTGGTCACTCTTTATGTACCAAACAAATAAATGAATATATGAATACATATGTGTAATCAAGATATCTTCAAATAATAGATAGAACACTTAGCCCCAAAGTTGATGATCTTGGTGTAATTTTACGCGAACAAATAATTTTCTACCCAATAAGACAAAAAACTATGACATTGTGTCAATGATGTCAGTTTTTGGTGTTTTGGGTCACCCTGTATAGCGCATATCACTAATATGATCACAGAATATGTCCATGCGCTTACAAAAGTCTTTTGGAATCCGTCCTGTATAATGTTTTTTTCTTCTTCAGTTTCGTTTTCGGACCTTAGCGTCAGGGACGGGGGGGGGGCACCTTTTTTTTTACCAGGAGCATTATATATTTAATACAGGGGGGCAACAACAAAATGGACGAGCATACTTCCAATAATGCGGGGCAAATTTGACCGGTACCAGTACATGGGGAATCTTTTTGGAAGAAAAATGATACCAAATTTGCCACAATTGGTTCAATTTTGTTTTCCTAGACGAAGATTTGTAAAACAATGTTGAAGACACCCACTGGCATTACTCCTTGCAGAAAATAATGTATCTTTGTGTAGTTTCAGAAATGGTACTATGCTAGAGTTTTGGGCAAGCTGTAATAATCGTCAGATTGAACACAAACTCTAACATAGAAATATATGCTGGTCCGTTTTTATTGGACCACCCTGTATAATGATGTACGTCCTAATGATAAGTCTGTTTGAGAAAATCCTTAAGATAGATTTCAAATCTTAACATATGAAAGACATCTTTTCTGCTTTATTACGAAATAGCCTATAGTGAATCCAGTTTATCCTTCTCGTAATATGAATTTGATTTCAGAACCGCATTGTGACCGAGCAGAAAACATTGTAAAACAATATTGATATTTCATGAAGTTTCAACACCAACGTGATATATATTTATATTGCAAAATTTCCTCACTTATTTCCAAGTTGAAAATGTTCAGATGGGGGGACTATCCCCTTGCATCCCTCAAATACGTTAGTGTTTCTTTTCCTAAGTGATTTAGTAGACGGTGCCCCTTTTAAATACTTCAACAATGATCCTTGTTGGAGAAAACGAGCCTGAAGGGTGGATCGATTAGCATTTTTTACACTGTAAAAACCAGGGTGTAGACATTCTTACACCAGTATGGTATTGAATTTTTTTGACACCATTGGTGTTGATTATAAAGGTGTGTTGTCTCAGTGGTGTTATTTTTAACACCGGTCAGATTTAAGCATGCATTAATAATTACTGGGTGTTAAGTAACATGGTGTAGTTTTATGCTCGGTGTTGAAAGTTTCATCACGTGATTTCGTTTAAGGCGGTTGATTGGTCGAATAAGTTTTCACAAAGTGTACGCGCGCTTAATGGTTACTTTACACGTGTTCACAGAAAAATACATTTATCATGATTTTTTAAGCGAATTATCACAATGCACATCAATTTTGTGATTTGTATTTTCCTTTGGCAATTATTGACCAATAGATTATTTGTCCGATCTTGTTACAATTACATTAACGTTTTAGCAATAGATATATTGATTATATGATTACTAACCAAGAAACAACATGCATGTTAATTATATATTTGTGTACCAGGCTGATCACTAGGCGTTGTGGCGTGCGCCTGTAATCCAGCTAACAGTGGAAGTTACAAACTGATTCAGCCGAGGACGCAGGTTCGAAACTGAGTCACGTCTTTCGGATGGTGACGTTAAAGGTCGGTCCCCAGACGTAAATAATCATATCTGATTGATACACGTCTGTAAAAACCCAATACACACACACTAGGCGTTGTGGCGTGCGCCTGTAATCCAGCTAACAGTGGAAGTTACAAACTGATTCAGCCGAGGACGCAGGTTCGAAACTGAGTCACGTCTTTCGGATGGTGACGTTAAAGGTCGGTCCCCAGACGTAAATAATCATATCTGATTGATACACGTCTGTAAAAACCCAATACACACACACTAACTAGGCGTTGTGGCGTGCGCCTGTAATCCAGCTAACAGTGGAAGTTACAAACTGATTCAGCCGAGGACGCAGGTTCGAAACTGAATCGCGTCTTTCGGATGGTGACGTTAAAGGTCGGTCCCCAGACGTAAATAATCATATCTGATTGATACACGTCTGTAAAAACCCAATACACACACACTTGACTGGGCGTTGTGGCGTGCGCCTGTAATCCAGCTAACAGTGGAAGTTACAAACTGATTCAGCCGAGGACGTGGACGCAGGTTCGAAACTGAATCGCGTCTTTCGGATGGTGACGTTAAAGGTCGGTCCCCAGCCGTAAATAATCATACACGTCTGTAGAAACCCAATACACACACACTTTCAGATCTTTCGGATCTTTCGGATGGTGACGTTAAAGGTCGGTCCCCAGACGTAAATAATCATATCTGATTGATACACGTCTGTAAAAACCCAATACACACACACTTTAAAGTTAATCTTGAATTTACTTCAATTGATATATATGATGGAGTTAATGCAATGGAGATTAGAATATACCTATTGGTGGACAGTTGCCGACATCGATAATGAATTATCAGTTTATCACTGGTTCTTCTACTCTGGTCGATAATGGCCAATAATAGGGAATATGGAATGTAGAAACCCAGTAGAAAAATCTCTAATGGATCAACAAGAATATAAACACCAAAAGTGGAATTGAATTTGTTATGATTCCAGATATTGGTGTTAATCTACACAAGTAGGAGTTGTCAAATATTAACACCAAAAGTGGAATTGAAATTATCTAATTCCAGAAAATGGTGTTAAGTAACACCAGAGGAGTTGTCCGATATAGATACCAAGAAAGTGTTAAATTGAACACCCTTGGTGTTATTTTTAACACTCTGGTTTTTGCAGTGTACGATTAGCGGCCATATCTTACAGAGCATTGTTCTAAGCTTCGCAAATTCACCAAACATGCCACATTCGGATTATTGCAGCCCAGTTTGGTCAAACTGCAATATGAATCAAAAGAGTACAATCATCAACAAAAAAAGAAAAAGAGGGGTGGTACGATTTTGCAAGTAGATACGTGGACACCATAGAGATATCTCTATGGTGGACACCAACTGTAGAAGTATTCCGAAAGCTAGGATTTGTCCCAATGGACCGGGTTACTAACATATTCAAATTTAAGGATGTTTCTTGGGGGCCTCTAGTGACGAGTTATTGCATTTAACCTGTTACTATTATGAAAGAACTACAATACTTGGGATCCAGTCTGCATATTTCACTTGTTGCTATGTCGGGCAAGCCTCGGGCAAGCTTTCGGGTCAAGAACAACATTTGTTTAAAAAGTATGCATGCAATTTGAATATGTTAGTAAACCGGTCATCTGAGAAAAGATGGAAATTTCAAAGACTCAAACTTGTCTTTAATACCCTAAGTGGAAACACACCTCAATACCTTACACCGTACCACTGGGTATCAGAACTGTTAGCACTCTCGGAATCAGGATATACCACAAGCTCGAACTAAAAAGAGGAAGAGGAGACACGAGTTCCATGTACGTGATCATGTTAACCTGTCACATATAATTCCATGGAAATTCAAATTCAAACAATGCTTTTTCTTTGCCTGAGATAGGCTACCAATATATAAAACTTAATCCTACAATTATAATACAGGCAGTAAGTTATGTTGTTCATTAACTTCATTCATTAACTTGCGATCAATCAGGATCAATGGCAACTCTCCATAAGACAGGCTCCTAAATTAAGAACATACTCATTATGTTCCACGACTACCATCTAATAACTTCATATCAACATCCCCCTACCATAGCAATGAAAATAAGATGACTAATTATATGCATGTATAATAAAAGATATAATGAAATATAGTTTGTATGTATACTAGATAATAGGTGATTAAAACCGTGGTTTTACATCTTATAACGCATGCCAACAAAACGCCCATTAAATATGATGAACAAGTCTTGGCAGCATAATTTTAAGTACCGAATTTCAATAAAACCACTGTAACCAATATAACGTCGGATTAAACAATTGATAAGACATTGTGTTGCCCATAAACTTGGAATAATTTTCTTACCTCTTTTAATGAAATGATTGCAACAATATGATTTATTCTTGATAAATCAATTTTAAATCTTCTCGAACCTTTATCTATCAAGAATGAACCAGCTGTGAATCATATATCGATATGTGTACTACTCTGAATGTAAAGATACTGAACTATCATCTCAGAACAAGACAGAACGAGTTTGTTCCAATTTCATCAAACATTTCAAAATAAAAAATAGTGATACTTTGCAAAATGTCGATGCTATTTCCAACATGAATGGATTCATTCAAAAATAACACTGAGGAGAAGACCTTTTTTAAAGTCCTTTAAAAGACGTTTTCTACTTATGAAATTTAAAAGCACTAGTCACTATAAACATGACAGACAAAGAAAGAGGACAAAATATACAATTCCTCATTCTACCCTCAACAATTGCTGTGGTAAACAAAGGAACATCCCTTCACTGCTATTATGTAAAATAAGTAGAACAGGTGAATATGCATGTGACACCTGTTTTACACATTTTTACATAATAGCAGTGAAGGGATGTTCCTTTGTCTACCACAGCAATTGTTGAGGGTAGAATGAGGAATTGTATATTTTGTCCTAATTCTATGTCCGTCATGTTCTATTGTAGTTTTGAGATTTTGAAAATGACGAGTAAAAAAGAAATACTGCAAAATGTCGCAGCGAGTCAAATATAGATTAAGCCCAACGCGCACTATACGATCTGCCCAAGATCCGATCTTTGAAGAATTCGAATGTAATCATTCGAAATTCAAATTTTGTAATGACCAAGGATTGGAGGAATCATAATGATTAATATGATCTATACGATTTGAAGCCAATTCGGCTTTTATTCTGTCTAGAAGGCTAAAGTTCACTAAAATTCGGGGTTTTAGTATTCTTATCATTATTTAGATCCTAAATCAGGAAGATGTTATTTGTTTAGATTTCCATATCTATTATAATTGCAATTTCTTCGGAAATCGGATCACATGCAGGAGGTTCGTATAGTGTGCAATGGGCTTTACATGTACATTATGCTGAACGAATATGACATAAAATGGGTATCAGACAAACACAATTTTGTAAGCATTGAAAAGCAAAGAATTTTGGCCCAGTCAAGATGTCAATAAGATCATAAAACCCATTATTACCCGTGACCATTAATACTTAAGATTAAACAAAATCGTATATTTGCATAACTTCGTTAATGCCATCATGTTCCGCCCACGTTGACGCCTACCCTAGTTTGTCACGCACGGCTCTTGGTTAGTCATTTGCCTTATTATTGCTTTGAACAAAAGAAGAGTGTGGTCCCCTATGACGCGATTCGAAACCTTCTCGCATATTTCTTGTGGTGCCATTCGCAACTTCATCCCCGTGGATTGAGCCTGTACCTAACAAAATAAAAAGAACAAAAGAACAAAAAAGACAACAACAAAAATAATGTTAACACATGTACACCTTTGTCGGAGGGTGGGGGGGTGGAGGTCATCGAAAGTAGACCGTCAGACAGCCCACTAGATTGTCAATCCACGAAACCGAATAAATATAAGAGAAGATAGACGGTCTAGTCGGTCTAGTGGACTGTGTTAGTCTCGAAAGCGGTCGGTCTTGTATTATGCCTCGTTGACACTTGCCCGCATTTTGGTTTGCGCATAGTTTGCGCATAGATACATACTCTTGCGTGCCAATGCGGGAAGTATTCGTGGTAGCGTGCGGGAGGATGCGGACCGATGCGTGTCCGTTGGCCTAGTGACACGCATGTTCACGACTAGTTAACGACTAATTTGCTCACAATTTGGGCATTGGCTGCGCATACTTCCTGCGCAGTTTTCGCAGGCGCATAGTCTACGAATGCGTGTCCTGGTGGTTACGCATTGCGTGAACTATTCGTAAATTAGACGTGACGCGACTGCGTGCCACTAATTGGCACGCATTGGCACGCCATAGAGCGGGGCAGTGCAGGACCAAAATGCGTGCAAGTGTCAACGAGGCATATGTCCGTCTCGTAGGCCTACGTGAATTTTCTCTCCGTTGTCATCGGATATTTTTTGGACACACCATAGCTTATTAAGAGGTGTTGTGGTTTAGTGGATAAGTCACCGGACTGTAGATCACAAGGCACTAACGTCCTTTGGCAAGACGTTAAGCCACATTTCATTTATTTCATTCCATTTATTTATTTTCCACATTCCACTTAAAAACAACATGCAAAATACAAAATAATGTACATTATAAAATAAAAAGGAATACTTATATAAAGAGACAAACATAAAAAAGACAGTAAATAACAAAGGAGTAAATATGGTAAACCAGTATGTGGATGGGGAAAAACAAAAGCAAAAATTGCTTGTCAGGGTTAAACCCCTGAATAAATATAATATCATATTGTATATTTAACAATAAATGTTTTCATAATTTTGTTTTAAAGCTTTAAAGTGGTTCCGAGTTTTCAATGTCATCGGTCAATCCATTCCACAGGACTAGGCCTCACTGCCACACACCTTTTTGTCCTTGGGAGCCTTTCATAATTTGTAAGACCTAAAAATTGCAGATGCGTTATCTGAGTCAGACTATTTGGAACCAATCGGAAAGTTTCGTTAAAACTGTCACTATAGTGTGCTTCCTTCTGCTTCCTTTTAAAATCGTTGCTATTAATACTGCGGTTGATTTCTTCACCTCTCTGCACAGTCGCTCACAGGCAAACAATAATAGGCACACATTGACGGAAGGATTGCTCTGTGAAACACAATGGCTTCGCAAAGTTTCCCATTTCCGGTCATGATTAGCTCCATGACAACCCTTCTAACACTTTTAACACTGGGTTGATCTTGCACTGGAAACAGTTGAATAATCTTGAAGCATTTGGTATATCTATCCCATGATATATACCATGTGGCACAGGGAGATTATTCGTGTGTCGCATAATCATAAAGAGTTTAAAAAGTTTGGTTTCCCTATAACACTCACCTGGATTTTGGCGGATACTTCAAGCTGATGCAGAAGAAAGAATGCGTCGCATGCTCTTTTACCAACAGTGAGTACTCCATGATTACACATCATCAAGATACTTTTATCACCGAGAACCTGGTTTAAAGAGTGATCGAAAGGGAGCAAAAGTTTTAGATGAATGCCAGTCTTTATGTCACCAACGCCTGGAAAATCTGAAGTATCATACTGAAATTGCAACGTGCAATATACATTGTATGTGGGCAGTTCTTTTTCTTTTTAGTACGGACGGACTTTAACATTGGCTGCTTAGAAAGCATGTGTATGATGAATAAGTATAAGCAACCAAATTCATCAGGGTTTGGCACAAATGGTAATTGACACAAATATAATTTTTTGATTATATCTTTTGAACACGAGGCGTCATTTTGACTTCGTTATCACCTGCTACTTGAGCCTTTAAAAGCAATTGGTCCATATAATTATACGTCAGTTATTGTTTGCACATTTTACACGATATCACTCGCAAATGTCGCGTGAAATGTTGCAGTGACGTCATGAAACGTCAGACAAAATGACGCCTCATGCGCAATGTGATTTAGTGATGTGTAACATAAGCGGGAAGCTAGAGATTGCACTATGATCATGACAGGAAACAAAGACTTCTTCATCTACTTACCTTAGCCAGTCTGTACCCTTCATCCTCAGCATGAGCAAATCCTGTGTAAACGTAATCAAACGCCATCTTGCCATAGAAAAACATGCTTCCCTGCGAAAGTCTAAACTTGAACGGTTCCGGATCATCCACACAAGCTGAATTTACCATAAGATATCAAGACATTAGAAAGCAAAGAAAACAAAAGTGTATGAATGATTGACAACCAACAAAAAGAGAGTTATTTTAAGGGAAATATGAATTCCATTTAATATACGAAACAAATATTAAAAGTACTAACAATTTGCGAAAATGCAGTCAATAAGAAAATGAGTAATAACAAATAGTATTATTAAATGCCTCAATATTTTATTGATTCATTTTCTTTAGGGTATAATTAGTTAGCATCCGAAAATTTGTGATCCTATACAACTATCTATACTGCTTAAAATTTGAGCTTACCCAAGGTGGTAGTATACGATTGATGTGTGTGCATGATGCTAGTTGTACCGTCGATGGGGAAACGTGTGCTATGGATAGCACGGTGAATTGCATTCACTGTTTCGGCGACGTCACCTTCTCCTTCGATTACCTCTCCGGTCTCGAAGTCGACGCCGATGAGACAGGATGCAGTGACCTAATGCATGTCATTTAATAAATTCATAAGAGAAAATAAATAAATACATAAAGAAAGAAAGAAAAAAATGAAGAAAAAGAGAAAATAAGAAAGAAAGAAAAAGTATGTGTAAATATTCTTCCTTCACATCCAAACCTACTCGATCTCTCTCAACCCCCTTGATCTCTTTAGCTCTTTCTCGATCTCTCTTGATCTCCCTCGATCTTTCTCGATCTTTCTCGAACTCTCTTGATCTCTCTCGATTTCACTCGATCTCTCTCGATCTCTCTCGATCTCCCTTGATCTCACTTGATCTCTTTAGTTCTTTATCGATCTCTCTCGATGTTTCTCGATCTCTTTTTTTTTTATGGTCAGTTTTTATTCTTTTCTCTCTTGAAACAAATTATAATCATAGTACAAATTACAATCATCATATGTAACGCTCACTGCAAATGTGATGACATTATAAATCAGTATAAATTTTTGTCTTACAAACGGCTTCAAAAGAAACTTACATAGTTAGTTCCTATACATCATTTTTGAAACAAAAATTCATATTTTCAAAGAAAACATATGCAGTTGTATAATCCAAAAATTTTGTTTTAACAATGTAGCAACTTATACTTCTTTTATACTGTTGTCCTGAGAGAAAAGTTTTCTCTTTTGTTAACCCTACCCTACCCGACCTCTCCCTTATCCTTATCCCCCCCCCCCACCCCCCTTCTCTCGGTCTCTCTCGATCTCTACCAATCTCTATCGATCTCTAGTTCTCTCAATCTTTCTCAATCTTTCTCAATCTTTCTCAATCTTTCTCAATCTTTCTCAATCTTTCTCAATCTTTCTCAATCTTTCTCAATCTTTCTCAATCTTTCTCAATCTTTCTCAATCTTTTTCAATCTTTCTCAGTCTTTCTCAGTCTTTTGCAAGAGGACGCACTGAAATACATGCCTTTAAAGCGGGACATGCTCCTCTAAAACAATAGAATGGGCCTAACAATATTCCACAGTATTCCTGAAAGCAAGTTACACTGCATTAAAGGAAACCTCATCCCAAGAAATAACTTTACTTATTCTAAGAGATTTATTATATTCGTGACCATTAATCTACAATATTCCCCAACAAGGTGTATTAGAGAGGCATAAAGCAAGAATAATTTACAATTGCTCAGCATGACATGGGCATCGCCATTTTTTTGATAACGTGACGTACTATGTGAAGTCGTTTATCAAGTAAATGTACATGTATTCCAATTTATGGATGCTTCCTTCCTAGGTGTGTGTGGTGATGAAGCATTTCATTCACCTGCTGTTATCCTTTGTACTTCAATTGCCAGAACGCAAATTGCATAAATAAGTTGGTGGTCTTCTGGGATGAAGGTTTCTCATTAATGAAATAGATTTGTTAACTACTATATTTCAGTATTTTAAAATGAATTAGTGACATTTTTTACAGCTATGATTTTTCCTCATTGAAAGTAAACGTTTTGAATTATTGAACTAAAAAGTCTTTCCAACTAATACTTGGTGCATGATACATGTACAACTGGTACGTCACATTTTGAAGAAAATGGCTGCGCCCATGTCATGCTAAAAGGCATCACATCATGCCAAGAATATCTTCATTTATATATCTCTGGTACATTTTGTACATCAAAGGGCAGGAATATATCTCATTTTTCAAAATGCCTACACCTTATTCTTTGGGGTGAGGTTTGTTTTGAGATTACATGACTGGAAGTATCACTCGTTTTGTTTTGTACCTCGTCCCAGAGCAATCCATACGGAATTACAAGCATGACATCTCCCTCTCGATCTTTGGCAGGCGCCCTCTGCGTTATATGGTTGAAGATACCATAATTGAGGTTGTAGTAATTGCAGGCACGGTATGCTGTGGCTAAGTCAACCCGAGCTTCGTAGTTCAGTTCTGCTCTAGTCTTTTCAGAGGACATTGCGCTGGAGGATGTTGAATTATTTTGTTATTTTCAGGTCGCAAAGAAGAGCTAAAGAAAAAAAATAAAGACTTTACAAATGCTATACATCGACAATAAATTAAAGAAATATAAAATATGCTTGACAAACAAAGGATTATAAGTCACTAAGGCCTATATATCAAAGGTTTACAGACACACATGCACACACACATTGTAATAGAGAACTACTTAAAAAGATGTTTCAAATTACAAATAACGATTTAGAAAGCTTATAAGACAATCATTGAAACAAAAATGAACTAGAAATATCGCAATCTCCATCGCCGCGCAATGCGAATGTGTGTAGATTAGAGTATACAAATTAATGCATCTCTATAGAAAATTTGAAAGAAATGTGTCAAGAAATGTGACCTGCAGAGCGACACAAGATATCCCCTAAAATACGACATTTGACCCTATAACAAACGGAACACAGGTGGCAGCATCACTAAACACTAAAGATTTTACTAAGACACACCTCCATACAAAATTTGAAAGAAATCCGTCAAAAAATGTGGCAGTAAGAGCGCACAACAGGGACAAATTACCTTTGACCCTAAAATTGATGGAGCAATGAGGGCAGCATCACAAAAAAGTAAAGATGTGTAGATTGTACCAAGATACATCTCTATACAAAATTTGAAAGAAATCCAAGATCAAGAAATGTGGTCTGCAGAGTGCACTCACGCCAGCCTGCAAAATATGATCTTTGACCATATAAAACATGGGACACTGGTGGCAGCATCACCAAAAATATACGTGCGTAGATTTTACCAACATACACTTCCATACACATTTTGAAAGAAATCCGTCAAGAAATGTTGCAGTTAGACCGCACTCTAGAGTGCACATACGACATCTATCAGAATATGATCTCTGACCCTATAAAAGACGGAACACTGGAGGCAGCATCACCAAAATATAGATGGAATTATTCGTGACATATCACGATGAAAACAAAAACCGATAATCAAATTTCAACTGATGACTATGATCTTGCCCAAAAATGTAATTGGCTAATCTTCCTATAGTAATACTGTCACCATGTTTGAAGTTCATACCTTAATAAGTTCTTGACATATTGTGATAACAGGTAATACCTCTAATTTCAAAAATTGACCTCTATGACGTAGGCCTACCTTTGACCATTGACCTACTTACCAAAATTCTTATCAGGTCTTCCAATGATGATACATACTATCACCAGGTTTGAACCCCATATCTCTAGTGGTCCTTGCATGAGATATCACAATAGCAAAGCTAAAACCTGTAATTACAGAAATTGACCTCTGTGACCTTTGACCTTTGACTTATTATCCAAAGTCTGATCAGATCGTCTTCTTATGGAAATACATATTATCACCAAGTGTGAGCCTCATATCTCTAGTGGTTATATAGATTTTGCAATAACGAGGCTAATAGCTGGAATTTCATAAGTTGACCTCTGTGACCTTTGACCTAGTTACTCCAAAATCGAAGCAGATTGTCTTCCCATGGCGATACATACTATCATTATGTTTGAAGTTCATATCTCATGTGGTTCTTGAGATATCACGATAACGAGAAAGCGGGACGGCCGGGCTACCCGAAAACATATTGCTTCCGGCACCACCTTCAGTGGGCGGAGGCATAAAAAACTTATTCCACCCCTAACACACTGAGTATTTCAAGCAACCTACCCGATGACGTGAAACCTGGGACAAGGAGAGCTCTCAGCTATAGTCCAATACAATAAAATGCATGATTAACTTTCCACTATTATAATGCAATTAAAGGTAAAGACCAGTTTTGGAAACGCCCCTCTCTCAAAAAAATGAAATGGAAGCTCTCATTACCAATCATGTGAAAGAATATGTTTTGACTAATTGATATCTTTGGTAAATTATTATATCTATTGGGACCAAATAGATATCGCGCACGTGGTCGCGTAGTCCCATATACATCTTTCTGTGTACAGTGCTTGTAACTTTACCAAGATTGGGCCAAATTTCTTATCATTTTGATGATTCCAGAACCTTGCAGTACACACCAATACTTATATGCTAGATGATCAACCTTTTCTGATCGATTCCACAACGTTTCTTTCACAAGCGGCAATCGCATGACCAGAACTGGTCTTTCTCTTTAACTGACGGTTAAACAAGGACAAAAACTAAACTGATTGTAATTCAATAAACAATAGACTAGTTCAAGAGCATTCATCTATACATTATATATTTCATACAACGATCGATCAATGGTCGAAAAAGAAGACTGCACTCCCTCTTGTAAAAACAAGAGGTACGCCGACCTTACCCTCATTTGAGCCGTGAGGGTAGGGGCCTCACATTAAATTGAAGTGCCTGTTCAAAGAAAATAACAAATATGGCAAATAACGTATCACTAAAAACTGGTAAGCACACAGATGGCCATCGTATAAGTTTTAGGTCAACTACATAGCGGGTGATTTATAAAAATACAAATAAAACCACCTCCATAGCATCTGGGATATGCGAGAGATTCGCCAGAAAAATAACGATGTTTTAATGCCGTCACAATATGAACCAATCCTACCCAAGCAGACGACATCCCATAAAGAATGAACATAATTGCAATGCTATTATTTCTCGAATTATAATGAGTTTAGTGTATATAAATGTGATGGAATTTTACACCATTCAAAAGGCATATGAAACCGATTCAGATAACTAATTTATTTTGTTAGTAAATACACAGGATAGGGGTTAACGAACAATCAAAGAAACCACATTTTCAAATTTAAAAACCCCCGGAATGATAGCATGGACGGCATTTGGTCCCTCTTGAAACGCCGAACATACCGCGGTGTATGCAGCTGAAAATACAATGTGAGCACAATTTTTTTTTTGAGGGGGCCTCCGAAAATTGATTAAAAAAAAAAAAACCACCACCTCCCCCCCACCCCCTTGAGCGCCAGGGGAGGGGGCCATCTTCTTTTCTTATACAAAAAAGGGTGTTTTTACCTGTTTTTTTCTAGGAGGGAGCCGGGCCCCCGCCCCCTGGATCCGCCACTGCCCTGTGCACACGTGATCCGTCTTGACGCTTCTCATTGGCTACATTCTTGAACCCATTTTATAATTGATAATAATCATTATTTCAAATGTTTCCAAGCATTGAAATTTGATAACCTTGTCCATTCAAGTTTCACCTTTGCAATAATGACAATAAAGTTAGTTTTTAAAATCAGTGACCCTTCTCTCTAAGGGACCTAGCTCCCATCCCCTTTGCACCAGGAACATGGGATTTGTTGGAACAGTGGGACAGTTTAGGGGTGCTTCTCCTAAGTCCCCTGCAAGGGCAGGTATCCCATTCAAACAAATGTTGGTCTTCTTCACATAAAAATGACTCCTGCAATTTTCAGCAAGCCGAATCCATGCATACCAACAACTTGGTATGAAATCATATCTAAATGTATCAGAATATGAAGAAGAAAAAAAATTGAAGATATATCCTTGATTCAAATGAAACAATTAAAAAAACACTTTTTCGACAGATTTCAGGATTCGCGCGTTCGCGCATTTTAAGTTGGATATGTTGGATATTGAAGGCTGCCCCAAGCCCCCTGGGGAAGGGGGGGGGGCATAATACCTATTTGAACAACTTTAGATCTCCATCTCCTGCAGGTGATTCCTACAAATTTTGGTTAGGATCCAGCCATGAGAAAATATGCAACTACTGCCACTGAGAAACTTTGTAAATAATTGCGCTTGACGACTTGAAAACTTGTCACATTTAACCCGACGTAGCAATAAATAATAACAATGTTCATCATCCATATAGATTCTACGTATCGCTAAGGTTTTTTTCGTCAGGGCCATGCAGAGATATGGCGATATATTTTCATTACCTGACCTCATAGTCAGTGGCGTAATGAGCAAAAACTTTGGGGGGTCAGAAAAAAATCCGCATCACCACCAGGTAGCATAATGGGCATTTTTTTGTTAAGGGGGGTGCGTATATTGACGATAACGGTCAAGATGTCAGCCTACAAGCTACGTTTTAGCTCTGGCGTACTGTTTTTGTTATGTTGATTATTCATGAGGCTAGAGTACTTTGCATCTACCCACTATAACAAATTACTTGATTGCTTACATTAATATTCTTCACACTTTGAGCAATGAGATGATTAGGTATTCTACCCATTATCCAGGGGCGGTCGAGCGTCTTACAAAGTGGGGGAACCAAAAAAAAGGGGCACCTACAAAGGAAAACCTTCAAGTGAAAATATGCCATTTTTAGACATTGGTATATACCCCTACATTGTGATTACATTATCAGGGATGATTTCAATCTCGTTTCTCTCTTTACATGGTCCAAGATACTGCTTATATAAGCATCATACTTTGCAGTTGGGTGTGATGGCCTGAACATATTTATAAGATTTGGGAGGTCGCAGTGCGAAAAACTACATCTTATAAAAAGGAAAAACAAATAATTCTGATGGGTTTTAAGCACAATCTAATCATGAAAGACTGAAAAGATATTTAATAAGAAACATCATATTAACTTTAAATGCGACCGAGCGTAGCGAGCGACCTGTGAACGAAAATTAATGGAAAATTGCTCTTAGTTGCTCTAAATTATGAGCAAATTTTATGGTGAAAGGAAAAAGGGGAAAATTACACTTATTAGAATAGAAAAACAGCACGTGTCAAAGTAAAAAGGGGAATTATCAGAGGTGAAAATGGGGCGCTTCTCGCACCTGATAAGGGGCACTCACCAGATATGGAAAAAGACACTTATGAGAACGGAAAAGGGGCACTTTTTACAAAGGAGAATTAGGGGCAAGTATCAGGAGGAAAATGGCACTAATTAAGAAGGATAAGTGGGTACGTGTCAAATAACAGGGGCACTTATCAGAGATAAAAAGGGGCACTTATTGTAAAGTTAAAGGGGGCATCTCTCAAATTTGAATAAGGGCCCTCACCGGAAATGAAAAGGGGCACTTATAAGAATAAAAAGATGCATTTGTCAAAATAAAAGGACACCTCTCAGATTTGAAAAGAGGCAATTATAAGAGGTGAATGGGCACTTTAATATCAGAGGTGGTAAGGGGCACTTCTCGTTTCTGAAAAGGGGCACTCACTTGAAATGAATAGGGGCACTTGTGAGAATAAAAAGGGGCACAAATTACAAAGGAAAATTGGCACTTGTCGTAGGAAAAGGGGAACCTATGAGATTTTAATAGAGGTATTTATCAGAAGTGTGAGTAGGGGCGTTTATGAGAAGGGGCGGTGGCTCTTATTTAAAAAAGGGGCATTTATCAGAAGGAAAGAGGGCACTTTTTGGAGAAAAAATAGGGGCACGTGTCAAAATAAAAGGAATAGGGCAATTATCAGAGGTAAAGGGGCACTTATCAGAGTTAGTAAGAGGCACTTATGAGAATGTGGAACGGGCACCTATTTGAAATGAAAAAGGGCACTTTAGGGTTTTTGCCTCACCATAAATTTGGGAATTTGGCATTTTCCAACAAACTAAAAAAGTATAATTTACAAAAAGTGAGAAAACCTCGGAAAATCATGTTATTTCAGCAACATTTGTAAATCACTGGTATCGAATTAGAAATAAAACATGTTTGAATTTTATTTGGGGGCAACTCCCCCAAGCCCAGTACGCCAGTGCTCATAGTATTACTAAAACCACTGGTTATTATCTTTATAAGGCTCCAAGAAGGACTCTGTTCGGCAGCGCTTTGTGTACCTTCCTTTTCTTATCAACAATCAAAGAGATTGTCAAACGGTACATCTTCTTATAGAGGTGAATTGGCGGCTATTATGCTAGCTCTCAATTGGTTGGAACAATTAGACAAATTACGAGCAGTTATATTTAGTGATTCTTTAAGCGCTTTAGTAGCTATCAAGAACAAAAAAGAAGAAAAATTCATTTCAGAAATACTCTCAAATACTTTCAAAAGCATTGAAGTTTTCTTTGAATGGATTCCCTCCCACTGCGGAACAACAGGAAATGAATGCGCGGACTTTTTCGACAAGGCTGCTCTCAGTAAACATAGAGAAATAATAAACTACCTCACACTTTCAGAAACGAACGGAATTCTAGTAAAACATTTTATTGAACAATCGCAATTAAGATGGCAGATCTTTTCTTCTATCACGCACTACAAAATGATTCAAAGCTCGGTTTCACCGACCTATACTTGTAGATCAGGGCGAGCAAAGAAAGATTATCCGTCGATTACGACATGGATGTGTAGGTCTTAATGTAGATCTAGCCAGAATGAGAATACACCCAACGGGACATTGCAATTCATACCCCGACATAGAAACTGTTGAACACTACATGGCAAAATGCCCGAGATATAATTATAGAAAGAGCAATGCTCCTTTCTGAAACAAATTGTATGAACCCTGTTACCCTGAAGAGATTCTAAGACTTTTAAAATCAGCATATTCAAAAATACAAAATGCAGTTGTTCGTTTCGTTCCGAAACGTTTTGACCAAAATGAGCAGCTTTAACGTGTTGCAGAACACACAACCGAGTGTTGTTTTTAACAGTTGAAAGTAATTGAATAACCACAAAGGTTAGATATTACCGGTGTGTTGGCTCAGTCAGTAGAGCGTCCGCCTCACAACCGGGAGGTCGTGGGTTCGAACCCCGGCCGCGTCATACCAAAAGACGTTAAAAGATGGGAGTCGCTGCTACCTTGTTTGGCGTTCAACAATAAGGGGATAGAGCAATGTCGATCTGGCGCTGCTCAGTGGCTGCCGGGCTCACGATCAATTGGGCACAAAGAATTTCCATTTTCGGTTTAATAAAATTTGGAGTGGACTATAAAAGATTATTATTATTATTATTATTATTATATAAGTGTATGTATGTTACTTTCTTTGATTCTCTTTGATTTTTGTTATTCCTGTCCTTTCGAGTTTCAAGATATTGAGGTATCCCAATGGGAGCCCCTGTCTGCACCCGAGACATAGGAAACTTGTTTCGAGAAACCTTCGTACGAGCAGGTTTGTTAGGACGGTGCCAATTTAGAACCGACAGGACTCGGTAACCTGGCATGATACTATTTTATCTTTAAACAAAAAATATAATATTTATTAAAAAAATAAAAAAATAAATAACTACCAAAAAACAAGAGAGAAGTCAGTTGTATTATTACATATGATTTTTTTAAATTGTTGGTGATAATATTCAAAATTGACTGATTGCCATAAAACACTAATCAACAACAAACAACAATAAATCAGTGTATTTAATATCTTTAGCGCAGTACCCGGATGACGGATCAATATTGTTTTCGTATTGCTCTATCATCCGGGAACTTCAACTGTCGATACAATATTCCTTGATTATCGAAAATCAACAACACTTTCGCTGGTACCCGGTCACTGTACCCAATGTGCAAAACTTTGTTATTTCGCTAGTCAGCCTGATATAGATAATAATAATAATAATAATATATTGTATGGCTTAGTTTTCGTGTGATACAAGAATATATTGCTCTCGCTATGAAAACATTGGACTCGACGATGTCATAGCGAGAGCAATATATTATTGTATTACACTCAAAGCCATCCAATATTATATAAATATTTTAACAACCTACCACTTGGATATTTCAGGTCATTGCATTATGGACACAATTTATGATTTTTCTTTAAAAAGACAAACAATACTCACTGTGCTTCCACTTCAGTGTCCAGTGCTGTCTTGATATCGACGGTTGTTCTGCTGAGACTACGGTTGGCTCCAGTGATCGCCTCTGTATGTATGGGGAAGGTTGACAAAATACTGTCAGTTTTAAAAAGAATGACCCATACCAGACGGTCATTTCTGTCTGATCAATACCCTGTTGTCGTGTAAGCGAAACTAAAAAGGCGAAATGGATCGGGTTGCATCCTAATCTACGCCCCCTCAGTTACACAAAGACTATTACGACCACTCCAAGCTCCATCACTGGCGTAGGAAACGAGGGGAATATCCTCCCGCCCCACCACTTTTTATTGCCCTCTTTTCTTTTCACCATAATTGGCATGCCATGCGGTCCGGACTTTGAGAAGCCCTGCTTTATACATTAAATGATAACAATCTTTCAATAAAGCATAGTACTACCCTTGAAGATAGAGAATTATTATTTTTAAAAAATGAAAATAAAATATAACACACCCACTAAACAAAAGACATCCCGTCTTTCCACGCCTCATGCATACACATTATAGTCAAACAAACACACACCACCTTCATAAACTCCATTCCCATTACACTCGACCCCCTCCCCAACCCTCCCTCTTCCCAACCCAGTCTCAAGGTATGTGAGGGAAAGAAAGGAACTACTAATAATAATAATGATAATAACAACAATACTCATAGTAATGATGCAGTGTAGTTTAATTTATGTGTCAATGTTCTCTGTAAAATTATCCCATTTCCGGAAATGAAATATTAAAAGTACAACGTTTTTCTGCCAATTTTCTTTCCTCATCGTTACTTTCCAAATTTGTGAATTTCTTACCAATTTAATTTCTAAAGTATTGGCAACTTGAAAACATTTCCGCAATTTTTACACAATTGCTGATTTTTGTTCACATTAACAAAAAAATGTTTATACCATTCCTCATTATTTTGACCAGATGAACACAGACCATCGTTTACCGAGCCAAGCCTGTGTTAATATTTTTTAGTGTAGACAATGTTAATCAACTTCTTAAACTGAAACTCTCCTACTTTGTTATCGAAAGTGGATTTCCTTGATCTGAGAAATACCTTTTTAATTTCTTCTTAAGACAAAGTATAAAGCTGCCTTAATTTATTAGACGCAGAAGATATATATGTTTTACCATGTATTAAAGTTGTATTTAATAATTCAAATACACCTCAGGTTTACATTTATATAAATCCCAAAGGGATATGATCATACATAAAAGTAGATTCTAGCAGAAGTATTGAGGCATGATGGCTCAGGAGAGATCTGGTAACCGGGAGGACACGGGTTCGATACCAATTCGATGCGCTAGCGCAATTGGTAAGGTATCAGACCTCAATCACCAAGTCCTTCGGATAGGAGGTAACGTTAAGGGTCCATTGGTTGCTTAATCATATCAATTGCTTTATCAGCAGTAAGGTAAAAACAAATAATTAATAAATAACATAGAATAAATATATGAACCATGTCTTGTATACCAACGTGCATTTCTGATATTCTGATAAGACGACGGTTAATTTTTAAAAAATTATTCATAATAATGATAATAATGATAATAATATTAATAATAATAATAATTATAATAATAATAATAATAATAATAATAATAATAATAATACAGTGGCGGATCCAGGAATTTCTTACCGGGGGGCACAAAATCGCATGGGGTAAAATATATGAAAAACGAGTCATATTTTCCTGGCATCTACTAACACAATGGAGACCATAAACAGCAGTTCATGATAACGTCTTTTTAAATCAAGTAACAGTTTGAGGGGGGTTCGACCCAATGACGATGCGGAGCATCGTCCACGAGCCTCGAAGTCCGAGCCGCGTAGCGGCGAGGCGATTTTTTGTTGTTGCTATTTTGAACCCCGTAAGTGATGTTTTCCTGGCATCTATATACTTACACAATGGAGACCATAAAAAGCAGTGCATGATAACGTCTTTTTAAATTACTTAAGTAACAGTTTAAGTGGGGTTCTACCCAATGACGATGCGGAACATCGTCCACGAGCCGCGAAGTCCGAGCCGGGTAGCGGCGAGGCGATTTTTTTTTTGTTGCTATTTTGAACCTTCGTAAGTGATGTTTTCTTTGGTATTAGTGATGTTCGACTTAAAATTGCATGCCCCCCCCCGCCCCTTACCCGGTAAAAAAACACCTTCTTATAATATCATCCCCTTTCTTTCTTTTCCCTTCTCATTATTCTCCTTTTCCTCCTTTTCTCTCCTCCGTCTTTCTGCCTTTCTTCTTTTTCCGCCTTTTCTCTCCTCTCTCTTCCCCTTTCCCTCCTTTTTCTCCTCTCCCTTTTCTTTCCTCCCTCTTTTCTTCTTCTTTCTCTCTTCCCTATTTTTCTTTTTCCTCTCCTTTTTCTTTCCCCTCCTTTTTCTCCTTTTCTTTTTTTGGCCGGGGGCACGTGCCCTGTGCACCCCCCTGGATCCGCCACTGTAATAATAATAATAATAATAATAATAATAATAATAATAATAATAATAATAATAATAATAATAATAATAATAATAATAATAATAATAATAATAATAATAATAATAATAATAATAATAGTAATGCTAGCTACATTTATATTGCACACGTATCCATATCCCAGGGGATGCTCAAGGCGCCTACAAAGTAGTAGTATTATCCTGGGTTTAGCACAGTTGCCCTATATAAGGTGCTAAAAGCATTCGAGGGATAAATTCCTACCAGGTACCCGTTTACTCTCACCTGGGTGCAGAGTGGCAAGTGTAGATTAATGTTTTGCTAAAAGACATCAGTGTCCTATCAAATCGTGGAACATTATCCTGTATGCCATGTAGTATTAGGGGTTGTAAAGACTTGCATTTTGTCATTATTTCCCCCCGGATGTGGAAAAAAAATGCTTGAAAATAAAAAGTTGAAGAAAGATTTCAACCAGAAGATAATCAGTTACATTCATGTAAAAAATAAAGATATTTTTTCTAAGCTCGCTTCGGGGAAAAGAACCAATTACATCATCCATTGAATAATGTCATTATTTTTTTGAGAAAGGTGTCACAAAGTGATGTTTTTCTTCTAATCCTTTTTCTTTCTTCTAATCGAAAGGTGTGTGTTGTCCCTTTATCGTGATTTCGAAATACATGGACTATAATCGAAACCTTTAAACGGGTGATTTGAAAATTGTTAAAACACACCCTTCCATGTTGACTTCTATCTGCTAATATAATTACACGACAGCCTTGATTTAGTTTCCTGTGTTTGATTACCATTCCAAAGACTCGTAGCAAAGCTTGTAATCGCACATTTACTGTAACTGCATCCAAAGAATGGAACGATATCCCATCTTTCATCAAATCAGCTAAGTCCACAAAACATATCTCTTCCCAGAACAGTTGATCTCCTTTTTCATTTAATTCCTTTAATTTGTACTTATTTTAAGTTTAATTCATTATCATGTATTGTTTCTTCTGTAAAAAAAATGTGATACAGTTGTACTATGTATAGAGCGTACTATAAAGTGCTAGTTATTAAGAGTACAGCTGAATCTAAATAACCTCGTAAAGGTCTACAGGAAAAGGTCTAAAGGAATAGGTCTAAAGGATGTTGTTAATGGTTTTGGCATGAGTTTATAAGTGGAAACACCAACGTTTTGTTTTGTTTTGGTTTGTTTCGGTTTGATAGTATTATTGTAAACTTCGTACAATTTAAGGTACATGTACTATTCACAGACATTAACAATTTTGGTGAACGTAAAGAAATAATCGTTCACATTGTTAGGATCACAAGTCATTCAGAGATGACCATTTCAAACAAAATACACCTTTCAAAAAATAAAATTTGAAGATGAATTAGGCATAAACAATAACATGTGTGTTTTAGAAACACGCTGAGACAAACATAAAGAAACAAAGAGAGCCGATCTCTTCTTCTAGCATAGGCCTATTTTTGCCTGAAACTGTAATAGCTTTTTAAAGCAGTTTCAGCCAAATTCATGCACCTACTTCTGAAACCTATAATGTGATATATTCTTAGTTGTGGACGTGTGACGTGACATAAATACACCCGCATAGCTATTGGCTTTATAGGAAATTGTGATCAGATATGAAATGTAAAGAATGTAGATTCTTCATGAGTGAGGCCTAAAATTGTCCAATGTTTTAAAACAGGGGTTTTCAAACTTTTTCTTTGATGGTCCAGATTTGATTTCTATGAAAGCTGTAAGGTCTGAAACGTGGGATGCCATTTGCCTGAAAATTCTTATGGTTGATCGTATACTTCAACATTCAATGGGATGATTTTGAAACGCGGTCAAGAATGGTAGAAGAACCCATCTTGATAAAAATGATTAATCTTTCACTGAATATAGGGACTCTTGCTATACATTGTTACCTTTCTTCGCTCCAGTGATCTCGAGGCAGCAGATAGCAAGAAATTGTGTAAATAATAAAAAGTCCACGGGAGTGGTTGTTGGAAGCTCACACTCTCTCCAATTTTATACACCAAAAGGTTGTCTTGGGAAACACTTCTATCTTTACGGATGGGGTGCAGGGGTAGAGCCTTTGCCGGGAGTCTAGTGGGCAGAGCCCCAGGAAGTTCTTGAATTTTTAAAAATTTAGAAAATTCAAAATAGTCGTCACGAGCGATAGAAATTGTAAATTGCTCCTTAAAAGTTACATAGCCCTTTTCATTTCATTATAGAAAGAACCTCTCTTTTTCTATTACAGACAATTTTATAGAACTTTTTTTCTTCATATTGTTGTATTTTCGTCGGCAGTCTTCTTAATATGCACATGTCGAGCCAACTCATCGGAAATGTAATCTGTAAGTGTAAATTTAAGTTTCATGTTCTTCCTTTTTTCTTTCTTTCTCTCTCTCTCTCTCTCTCTCTTTCTCCCTTTTACTCCACCCTCTATCTTATCCTCTTTTACATTATTTTCTCTTTCTTTTCTCATTTTTCCTTCCATCGTTCTCTCTTTTTCCCATTTCCATTGTTAGGCCGCCAAAAAAGGAGGGCCGCGGCTGATTCGCCGCCCCTCCACCCCTCGATCAGCCAGTGATTTATACGGTAATGCAGGCAATGCGCATAACCTGCGTTGGGATTTGGTTTTCATCCTATCTAGTACGTTGCTCGGATGCCCCCTGACGCCAAGAACCTGATATGCCACAAGGCATAGTAACCAGTACAATAAACAGATGATGAGGTGTTTTTTTCTTCCAGGAATAATACAAGAGGTGTGGTGGCTCAGTGTTTAGAGCAGTGTTCTCGGGTCCGGCAGGTACCAAGTTCGAAACCAAGCCGATACTCTGTTGCCATTTGGTAAAGCAGCATTCACCGTTAGGCCTACCAAGTCCCTCGGATAGATTTATATCCCTCAGGTGCTTTTCCATAAGAAGCATAAGCACTCATTTGCTTCCTTATCGTGTAAGATAGAATGATATCAACACCCAAGGGACAAGGAGGATTTCACTATTTCCTTCATCAGTAAACCAATTTCATCTTTTAAAGGGGGGAAGGTTGTCCTTTTTCTGTTGTTTTTTAATGATTCTTTTGTATATGATCATTATATTTCATTATTATGTTATTTCTGTTTTGTTACATTTTGTACTTAAATTAATACAAATAACTGTGCAAAAAAAAGGCTCCATGTCTATTTCAGAGACAATCATGTAGCGCCATCTATGGTCAGTTATTTTACTCGTTTGAGTTTTTGTTGTTAGTAGTGAATGGAGTAAATAGGGAGGTGGGGGCGGTGCACAGTTAGGGTCTGTCCCGAGTCATCATTAATTAGTGAGGGGGAGGGGACAGAAAGAGAAAAGGAAAAGGTTAGTCTCCTACCCTCACACGATTCTCCTACCCTCACACGATAATCATACTCTTTTGGATTTCACACACACTGGAGGATGCCCGATGCCGCGCGTGCGCCCCCCGCCTCCATTAACCAGTGCTCCCCCCTTCCATGGCTGGACCCATTTACAATTTCCGTTGAAGTTTGAGCTGAACCATGCTCTGTCAGCTTAATACAGTCATCTTGTATAGGCCCATAATCCGATATAACCTGTATTGAGTATGAATAGTGATATCTGGTCCAAAACAATCACATTTGCTTAAAATATATAACACTATTAACATAATGAAGTATGTTCACGGTGACCTTTGGTCGAGTGTTAACTATAGGAGAGATAGTGGCTTAGCCTGGTACCAGACATTTTGTTGTTGTTGTTGGGGGGGGGGGAAGGAGCATCCATCTTACTCGGTAAATGAAATGCAAAATAACAATGTCATTAATTAGGGGATAGGTGGAATGTAGAGTCTTTGCGTCTTCTTTTCACATTCCCTTCCCATCTCTCATTAATTTTACAAATATTTGTTGTCTCGCCTACTGAAGTCACTAGGTATAGATATGCAGATAAGATGGCATATGACTCAATAAAGTCGAAATATAAACTTCATAGAGTAATTCATTAGAATAAAATTTTGTCAGTAAAAACATCTTAAACAATTTATTTACTGATACTCCTGGGCACAGCTAGTAATCAGCTAATAGTAATCGGGCAAATAGGTAATCAGGTAAATAGCTTATATCTGCTCCTAAAGGTACGCCATCTACAGGCAGCAGTATTATAACTGTCGAATTCTTACGATGGAGAGATCCAAACATGTCTTATATTGATTAAGACTGGTACATCAAGCTACAAGAAACCTGAAGTGTTGCATGTTTGGCTGTGAATATTGAGAAAATGGGATGAGCAACTTGAAAAAGGAGAAGAAAAAAAGTAATGAATGCTTCGCTATCAAAAAAATAATTAGAATATAATTCAAACAGTTGAGAGAAACGGGTAAATGATCACATTTTGACATTTGTTGTTTTTGCTGCTTCTGCTTTTTTCCTTCTTCTTCTTCTTCTTCTTCTTCTTCTTCTTCTTCTTCTTCTTCTTCTTCTTCTTCTTCTTCTTATTCTCCTCCTCCTTCTGCTTGTTCTTCTTATCCTTATACTTCTTTTTCTTCTTCTTCTCCCCTTCTACCATTTTTCCTTCTTCTTTCAACCATATTGCTAATTCGGATGGGTTGCGTAGGGTTTGACTAAATATTTACCTAAATAATGACTAAATAATTAATTAAAGCTAAAATAGTAACGCGGGACAATTATCCCCTCCTACAGAATGGGTCTAAACTGATGGAGTATAATATTTATTGATTCTATATGAAGTGTCAAAATACGGACGTTTCTAAAATAAGAAAAAAATAATCGGGATGGGGGTCAACAATCAATAAAAAAAAATGTGCGAAGACATGAATTTGACCAATGAACTTCTACACAGGAGCTAATGTTCACATTCCTGTATTGTAAGTTTCATTTTGATGTGATTGCTTTTAGAGGTTCAGGTTTATCATTATAAAATAGATTCGAACGCTACATTTTTTTTCCGGGGGCATGTCTGCAAAAGACGGGAAGTTACATTGCTTATTGTTCTGACGAGGAATCCAGGAAATGAAATACTTCCACCTTACATTCGGGGAAATTTGCAAGCAAATGTTTTGAAAAAGTTTTGATTAATTGATTTCACAATGCATTTCAGTATTTTGACATGGTTATGAAAGTAAATGAATTGTTGATCATTTTGTTTAGTTTTTTGTTTAAAGAAAAGTGATCAACATTAACAAAATGAAAATAAAATGAACGGGGAAATTTATTCATACCCAATAAAAGCAATGACAACATTACCACGGTATGAATAACCGTGAATCTAAAAACTAATTGTAGCTCCCTGGAACAAATCCTAAATCCTAGACATTTATATAATGTGTTGAGGTGTATTGTTAAAGTCTGTCTGCACAGGAGGGATTAGACCTCCCTGTGGTCACTGACAAGTGGATATCTCATCAAATCAGCTCTCAACTAACATAAGAAAAAGGGGAACGTGGGGGACCAACGGGTACCGCTTAGGCATTCTTGCTATATAGAGGGCGCAAGTAGCTACAAGTAGTGCAGTCCCGCTTCAAATAGAATTTCACACCATTGTCAGCACCCATAATTATGACCTTTGGACTTGGCATTTCCAGAGAAATTTTTATTTAAAAAAAGAATATCATACAATACATACAATTCTACAAATTAAAGATATGATATGTTAACTTATATGAGGTACTTTCAAAGCATTTGGGTTTCCTTTCAACCGTTCGTCATACTTACGAAATATCGAATATCGAATGACATAGAAGGTCAATTTTTTGGTCAGTCCATAACAAAACTATTAAAAATACAATATTTTATCAATTTCAGGAATGGTTGATAAGAAAAATAATTGTTGTGAAAGTATCTCATCTTAGTTTACACATTGCATCATTTTTGTGTTCATTTCATTAATTTTTGTTATAATATTCTATTTTCAAATTTGAAAGTTCTCTGAAATTGTAATTCCGTAACGCTTGGAATTGGCCACTACATCATTCATTTTAAAGGACCGAATCGTATGAACTTACACCATGCACATTGTGCAATATGTATGGGTTTATTGAAATTGAAATTTATTTACTCGAACATTTTGCTCACAAGATAATTGCATATCAAACGAAACCAGGAGTATGAAAATAATTTTCATAAAGCAATCATATAACAAATGATACTTTCGTTTTTTACGAAGTAGTCCTTAACAAGAATTAAAAAATCTTCCCGTGATTAATTGGTATTATGTATTATGTAATGAATTTAAAGCGTGTTAGCGACTCTGTCAAATCAAACGCCTTTAACTCAATAGAGACAAACAAAAGTAGTTTCTCGGTTCGTAATCACGTGATCATTCGACATCCCACTTTAACCTTAGAGTTTGGGCGATCAAAACAAAAGGGTGTCGTTTGCTTTCCATAGAATTAGAGCAGAAATGATTTGGATTTTTTTTTTCTAATAATAAGGAAATGAAAGACAACTATTTTGAGCAATCATCTTATGAGTAAATAAGACGTCATTCCTTTGGCACGTGCATGTCCATTTACTCATTGAGAATTAATTTTCTTTTTAAGCCGAGTCCAAAATGTAGTCCGAAAGTCTACTGAAATTAATAATTGTCTAATTGGTATTATAAACAGGAAGAAAAACACAGAAAGTGAAACATTTGAACTCGGGGAAGTATTTACAAACCGCAAAGATACTAAATCTTCGGAAGTTATTTTTGTAATATCGACGACACAAATCACGTGACTGTCTGCGTGGATCGAGGCTTATTCTTTTGTTTCGTTTGTTTAGATAATAATGCACAAAAGTAAGGGAAAACATGAATATATTACATTTCCATAATATAGAAAGAAGGAAAGGGAGAAAAGGTTACACATTCAGTAGAGTAACTAAACAATATTCCATGTAATATCAAGAAATACTAAGTATTAAAATTGAAATGATACCATATTTATTGAAAATGCACAATCAACATAAACTTGTCTATGAGCTGTAAAAGTAAAATGTTATGATCATTATGGAATAAGCTTTTTTTTCCTTTTAATTTTGTTCATGACCTTTTGCAAAGTGGCACAGAGCTTGCTATCCATGAGGTGCCCGAAGGCTTTGGGGATACATTAGAAACAGATAGGACACATTTTTGGCATGATCCTTAATTTCTTCTTGCTCCATTTTAAAAGGTTATTTTGCTGTGCTTTTACACAAATACATCGGGGCTTTAGGGATGTATACCTTAAAAAGCAGCAGTGCTTGGTAATCTCACATGTTAAAAAAAGATCATCAGGTTT